>JAWQUT010000028.1:3643938-3662467 GCA_033807755.1 Ellobium chinense
AGCTCAAGATCCGTGAAAGGAAGTCTTTTAAATCGAGGGTCCAGGAGTGTTGCTGCACTCATCGTAAAGTTCTCCTCCAGATTTGGGAACCTTTTTTGGATCTCCCTAAGCAAGGCATTCCTCAAAATTGAGTCCGGTTCCTTTCTGAGATAATCTTGGATCTGCCTTATGACTGGCAGCATCTTGGAGAGTGATGTTGTCTTTTCAGCTGACATTTCACTTGTGGCCTGAAAAAAAGGCTCCAGTGCTTGACAGGCATGGTTGATCTCGTCAAGATGTGCATCCGAGATCACCATGGCTGACTTTCCCAGAGCCAGCAAAGCACCAGTGACGGCTCGATGTTCCTCTGCGTATCTTTGAAGCATCTTGAGCGTGGAGTTCCACCTCGTTTCGACATCTTGCACCAGTTTGCGCTGTTGTGCACCAATGTCTGCTTGAATGGACTTCAGTTTTGCAGTCGCCTTGGTGCTATGATGAAAAAAACTCACGATTGCCTTGACTTTTTCAATCAGTGAGCTTAGATGGTCAGTGCTATGTAGTGAGTCTTTAACGATCAAATTTAAGGTATGTGCAAAACATCGGACATGATGGATTTTCAGATGTTCTTTAACCATGACGACCATCGCACTTGCATTGTCAGTGACAGCCGAAGTCACTTTAGACTGAAGGTCATATTCCTCAAATATTTCCTTCAGTACCTCAGCTGTTGTTGCTGCCGAGTGGTCCGCCACGGTTCGAGTCGCCAGCACTGCAGATCGTAGAGCCCATGATGGCAGAGGCTATATATAGTGGGCTGTGACAGTTAAAAAGCTCTCTGTCTGTCTAGACGTCCAGGCATCTGTCGTCACAGCAGTGCGTTCAACATTCTGCAGGTTTTTTTTTCAGATTCTCTTTTCCATCCTCAAACCAGCTGCCTTCGACTTGGAAGCTCATAACGTTCGTTAAGTTCTTTCACAAAGTCCTTAAATCCCTCATCCTCAACGATCGAAAATGGTTGGATGTCTTTATAGATGAGACGGAGCAGTTTGTCATCAAGAACTTTCTTTTTGTCAGAGTCCGGTCTGTACTTCGCTACCCTCTGCACTGTGCTTTGGATTGTGGGTTGAACAAGAAGTCTTTTGGATGATGATGTTGATGATGATGATGGGCGTGATGTTTCAGCAGTCTCACTAGTAACAGCTACTTTGGTGTCATCCGACGCAGATGAGTGCTTGGTTTTGATATGCTTGAGCATATTTGATGTACCACTTCCATACTTAAAAGTCTGGTGACAAATAGAGCATTGTGCAAAACCGGGTGATGTTTTTATCATCACAGTCCAAATATCAGAAGCGTTCTTTCTATTAGAGGGAAGCATTTTGACAGAATATAAGCAATTAAATACAAATATATCAGAGTCGAATGACAGTATCAGATTCCTCGTAAGATAACAACAAGTAGCACAAATTATCAGTCATAGAACAAAAGCAGTTGATAATACTATAATGGCAACGGGCGTAAATCAAAGTTATCAATTTATAGTGAACACAAAGCAAGCAAAATTTGTCTGTCAGGAGAAGAAATACAGCGGCAGTTTAATGCAATCTGAAAAAAACAAATTACAAAATGTATTTAAACCAAAATGACGGACATGTCAAAATGTTTACAGTTAAAATTATACACAGAGCATTATGCAGAAGAATAGGATCAAGTTAGAGAGTGACAGAACAAAGCGACAGCCTGAGGCGCAAGGGAAAAGAGAGGAACTATTTTTATGCATATGGCTTAAAAAACGACGGTGCCCCTCCCTTCCCCCAAAAGGATGGTGCCCCTCCCTTCCCCTGTTCCTTGCTAACCAGCCTTTTTCCGTCCACTGAGACCTGACCCACTTGTGTGCAAGACGCGAAAAGTGACATGCTATGCTAGGCTGCCCGACCTTGTGTCCTAGGCTAGGCCACACATTCCGCTGGTGCTGTTCCACGCGGCACGCTCAGCCCTCACATCTCTCTCGCGTTTTCAAAACGAATTTGGATAACGAGATCCGATTGGCCCTGCAAAACGAACCAAATGTAAATACGGTTCGAAATCCAAGTTGAAAAGCAAGTCCAGTCTAAAATTTGGTTAACCGGATTCGTCCGAATATCTGGATAACCAGTTTTCGAACCGGATCTTTGCCCAGTCCTAATCACTGGATGTTGGAGAATAGATGAAAGCATTGGAGATTGAAGGATAGAAAGGCCTTGAGCCTTGTTTACTTGTTTGCACCCAGAATTTATAGTAGTTTTGTGTTTGTTGTCTGGTGCCATCTAAATAAGCAGAGTAGTTTGTATTTGTTTTTCACTTTTATGGCCATATGTTACCAAAAGTTGGTACTCAGGAATTTGTGTGATCTAATTTGATACCAAAACTGAGCTGAAGTGGACACAAACTAATGATCAAAGCGGCCTATGCAATTCTTCACATCTATCTCTAACCCAAATTAGAGCCAAGGCTTCTCATCAGTGCACTGTGGCAAAAGAATAGAAACTGATAGTGCACTGACTGAAAAGGCTAACACTTACTCCAACTTGGACCTGAGGGCATCTTCAAATGGTGTAATTCTGTTGAAAATTACCTCTCGGATCTGAAATTTCATGACTTTTCCTAAAAATCAGTTTCCACATGGTATACAAAGAATCAATCAATTCCACCCATAAGTTAATGAGTAACCACCACTTTCTGACCACAACCCCTCCTCCTACCCTTATTGGTGGTCGATCACCATTATAGAGCCACTGATGATTGGGTCCATTGGTGGTTGGGATTTTCTTCTTGTTGCTGCTAAAGTTGTTTGATAGCAAATATACAGGAAATTCCATACCTCTGACTCTTGTGAGACGTAAGAGAGGGCTTCCATTATCATATTTACTTAGGGCTTCAAATATTATTTTGGCTTTTAATACGTATTGTTAATGCACTACTTAACAACGTCAGGATTTGCTGCTTCTTGTCCTGGCAGAGTTGTTAGCCTCAAAGTTTTGATTCACACAATGGAGGATGATGACAGAAGAGAAAACATTTTAATAACTATTAGGAAATTCATAGATAAAATCAAGGGTGAGGAAAAAAATCGTTTTATGGCCAGGACACAGAGTTTGAAGCAGATAAAGATAAGATACTGTAATAGATGATTTGCCATTTAAAGAGGTGTTCGTGAATCAGGAGAGGACCATCGTAGTTTCAGTATCTTGTTCATCCTTATAAATGCCAGAAGGTTCAAGGGATTTGAGGGTTCAAGTTAAATGTTAGTTAAGTATTGTGTTGTCCTCTAGCAATGTAATTAATGGATGATCATAGATGCACTACAAGAAACGTTAACCCAGCAAACCACTCAAACCTCACCCACACGAATAAGGACTGGGGATTTTAAAACCCGCAGATTAATTATACATAATTAAAGTATTTGAAAACTGGGTTTGGGCGTATAGTCCCACGCTCATTTAGGCTACATTCTAACTGTCATCGTTTTGATAGGAAGCGTAAACTGGTTACTGAGTTGCAGAACTGACATCTTTGCACTCTGGGCAGACCCATTTATGCTCAGTCCTCGGTAGCAAACAACTTATGGTGTGAATGGCTATGGTGCTGATCGCCCTGTGTGTACCCTCCTGTCCCTTCCTCACTGTAGCCATTCCATTTGACTTGGCCTTGTTGTAGTCACGAACTATTGCAGTCTGAGGGCAACAGCCTCCTTGATTGATATGTCTGTGGGTAACAGGCGATCATTCAGTGACTTAACTATGTCTGCCTTATCCATCCGTAATGTCCGCACCACAGGGGCATCAGCCGCCAGCCAATCAGTTCTTGTATTAGCATGGATCCCTGCATGTCCTGGACAATATATCCTTGTGGTTCCATAAAACATGAAGATCAGCAGATAGTCCATCACTCATGCTGCAACCATCCGTTTAGGACCTCTAGGAATATGGACTGAGTCTGTCATAATGACTGCCTTTTCATACAATGGTCCCAGAGAACCACTTCAGAGCTGAGTGACTGCCTCAATCTTCATTCTCATTTTGAAAGAAGTCGTTGATTACTCTCCACTCTACTCAGTGATGACCCTGCCTCTCACTGAGAAGCCTTATCCTGATTTCTCACCACACAGCATAGACCCATCAGTGAACATGATAGCATCGTCTTCTCTCGAGTTATCATCAATGAGTTGCTTAATCTCGTGGATGACTCTCCCAGGGAACCACTCCCTGCATTTCCTGCCAAGGATGATGATTACTTTCTGGAAGTCAGTCATGCGCTATCCAGAGTTGACCTAGTCCTCTGCCTTGACCAAGTCTTTCGCTGAGAGGACCAGAGCAGTAGTATTTTTCCACTTGTGGCATCCATGACATCATCTTTAAAATCTTGTGCTGTTGATGTGAGCAGTGTTTTCATGTAGTGGATGTCTCTTGTCCTCCCTGCTCACAATTAGCCTTGATCTTGGCAAGTGTATTTAGATTTTATTGACATGAGTCCCAGTATGTGTCGCAATAAGGGTTTTTCTAATGCACCCCAAACGATGTGCATACCTTCATTCTGGATAAATTCCAGTAGATCACACTGTGACAGCGTGAAGATTCTAAGGCCATAACTGACCAGCGCTAAGACCAACTGATGTTACAGAAGAGCCATTTGTCGCTGTTCCAGATTAACAGCTGGTATTGATTTCAGCGTTGCCATACCTCGCTTGCACCTCTGAATTATTCGCTTCCCATGGTGCCTATACAAACAGGCTGCAATCAAAGGTCACCGCGAGATATTTAATTCTGTTGCATCTTCTATCTTATGTCCCTGGAAGGTGATGACGGGGAGATCAGTCAAGACTATGTGATTATTTAAAGAGCACCACAACATGCTGACCTTTTTGCAGGTTCTCTTGTGAGCTAGATTCAACACTCCAATTGAATAAGCCATGGCTTGCATCGTTTCCTGAATGCTTGTGACAATTTCCTGCTATCTGGGTCAGTCTTACATATGAGAAAATCATCTTCAAAGGTTAATGTCCTTTCCGGACCATTACATTGAATCCTTGTCACTTGGCAATGTAGATATGGAATAGCACAGGTGAAAGAGGATATTTCTGAGGCAATTTTGGACATACACATATATGGATTCATACATCCCTGATCCCAATTAGTGTATCAGCCAGATGGGCAAAATATGCTGTTTTGGTCCAATCGTGGGGACCAAATGCCACATTGATTTTTAGATACTTCAACATGTCTAGTTAATGATTTGAGGTGATAGCAATCTGAAATGAGTAGCTTTTCATGAGAAATTAGGAATTAATTAGACCCACCCTAAATTAAGTTTACTTAACCCAGAAAGAGCCTGGGATTAAGTTATGCCTTCATATACATGTATGGTAATCGTTTCAGAGTTCTAAAAATCATGGAAGCTTCATATTTCTCAAATAGCAAGTAACTGTAATAGGTGGCATCCATGCTAGATTCATCACACCTGTGTAAGATGGCCACTTTTATCAGTTTGTCAGATTAAGAGCATCAAAGGTACAATAACTTGGAAATATTTGAAATGAACGTCCCATAGTATGCATTTCTTGACTGTAAGATATCACAGGCATAGAGTTTGATAAATTAGAGTGTGATACGAAATTTTAGATACTTTTAAATCAGTCAAATGTGTCATGAGCCTTACGGAACAATGAATAATGGAGACAGTTTCATATAAGAGGTTAAAGTTATGAATTGTAATTAGAAGCTCTACTCTGAAGGATAGAAACCCCTGAAACACATCTGAACGTCATCAGGTAGGATTATTACACTTGAAATTGCTCCTGTTGCGTTAAAACCTCGTAAGTTTCTCCATACGTAAATATACTTACTACATCTAAACAGAATAGTAATGATATAGAATACAGTAATAATATTATGCGGGTTTGCCAATTGAATGTATTAAATATAGCGCAGCTGAGCACAAAGACTAGACTGTGGAGGACTATGGATAAAATTAGATACCAACATAGTAAGAGTTAGTTTGAGACTCTAGCCATACGTAAATTTTGAATTTCATGTGAGTAAAATGTATAATTATAGAGAAATTATAAAAAAAAAAACAACCCAGAAAGTTGTTGAATAATGTACACAGATTTGCCCTCTTGATAAAGATATATCCACTTCCATTATTAAATCAGCTGAATAGCATGTGACAGTGAGCGATCATAAATATCCAGACATCAATCATCAAGATGTGAGCTGTGTGTATACAATATTTTGGACACTTGATGAGGTTGTTGCCTCTAAGGAACTCAGTAATCGTTGTCCCTGGATGTCATATTCTGCACTGCATCTAATGTCACTTTCATCATCTTTTGTGCATGCCTTAATTTATACATGTCCGTGGCATAGACAGAATAGTAGACTGCAGGATATTTGCTGGAGATAAAAGCAAAGTGTCCGTACAGACAAAGATGCAGGAGCACCACCTAGCAAGTCATACCCTAAATAAGTATTGCCTTCTGAAATGTTCGACTCCCAGCTACTGCCAATTTGGCCAGATGTCTGCGGATCGCATAGAAGACATTGCTTCCCTACAGCTGCCACAAAACTGAAGCGAAGAATTGCTTATAAACCTATGTGTGTCCCTACATGGAGCAGCTCGTGTGATTTTTCTCTCGTAACACAGAACAAAATAATATCGCAAGTCACTGACAGCATCTGTTCAAGATTTGTCTGAAGTACAGCTGCACACAATCTTCGTTAGTGAAGAATGTCTTCAGGAGCACACTGAGGAGGTTGAAGGCTTCCCTGATACTTTCATCCGTTAATAATCTAACAAAAACTATCTCACTAAACTCTACATCTTGAAAAGGTCTTTCAAGATACAGGTCCCAAATCCATCTCAATAAACTTAACATCAGTCAGTCATATTGTAAGCTGAATTCCACATTTCAGGAATACCTTGAAAGGAAATCAGTCCTTGAAATGCGGACATGAGATAAATACCTTGCCTTCATTTGAGGTCATGATTACATTTTGATGTCCTTCATATTAATCAGATGACGCCTGCTTTGAGTGCAGAAGGAATCGCCATCCGCTTTTTCTTGGTACACTAGGGATGGTATAGTTGTTCTGGGTGATCCTGTGACAGGTTTGCTTATTCGTGGCTACTTGTATTTTCTGAGCAACCTTCTTTCTATTATTTTGGTATTTGCCATTAACAGACCAAGAATGCAATCAGTACTGACATAATGTGTAGAGTTTTCAAAATGCTCGCATTTTTTCAAAATGCCGGTTATTCTGGGATGACTTCATATGAATTCTCCGTCCTTGGCCTCTCAAATCGCTTTATATATTCTTGATGGAGACTTCCTCATATGCTTTAAACACAGAGTTCTGCTGGTACTTTGTCCACCTTCTTTCATTAACATCTAGATCTAGAGTAATGTCATAGTAATCTCTCCAAAGTTTGAGATTATCTTAGTTTTTTAGATGACACACATTCCGTTAATCATTGTCGCAGATCTACCAAAATAAAGTTCAGCTGATGCAGTCATTTTCTGAAAGCAACTTGCAAGGACAGCGATATTTTTTTTTTGTAGTTATGGGATGTACTTCAGAAGTCTGCAAGAGTGCAACACCTCTCATGTTTTGATCTGTAATTCTGTGTCATCACACTGATTCTGCCAAAATGCTGAGCTAATAGTTTCCCGCCTGTTTGGAATTTTCTATTCAGCTTCAAATTCGACAACGTATTCAAATTTACGTCTCTAAAAGGATCATGCAGTATGTCATATCTCATTACCTCTCCCCCTTTGAGACTGACGTTCATTTTGTCCAGTTTATGCATCTGCCAATATTTCTTTGTAGTTTTTCCTGTGGGTGTTGTTTTTCAGTTCTCACCAACGACATGTTTTGAAGTTTTTGTAAAGGGATCGTTGGTTCATGTGCCTTTCTAATATTTAGATGACGTACTGAATATACCCTTCCTAATATAATATGTTGTTTTATATTTCTTGAGTCGCTGGTTTTGGAATTCAGATGGGCTATGAATTGCTGCTGCCCACTCCAAAAGAAGGAGGTGGTTTCTTGCCTTAGCAGTATCGGTAAACGTAGCCAATGACGCTCCATTCTAACAGCTAGTCAACTGTTTGTTAATGGCACTAGGACATGATAATGCAGTGAATAGAGCAGCTTTACATTGTTGTTGTATTCAGAGGCAAACATGGATACAGAGAGCTATGGTTTATGTGAGACACCGAGGATGCAATTCTATTAATTAATAAAGTGGTAAAGAATAAATGAATAACTAACTAAATCAATCAATAAATGAAGACCTAGCGCACAACAGCCATAATGAAAATTTACTCAGTTCGGCTCTTCTGTTCTGGAATAAGCCTTAATATTGAGAAGTGTATTTATGTGCAGGGTTTAAAGCCATGAAAAAATGAGAATCTGACGAAAACGGACTACCATACTTTTCTTAAGTTTTGCTGAGATTGGACAGAAGAGTCTCACAATGTTAATCTGGTGAACTTCGCAATATTCTGTGGCAAGAATGATGGTGAAGTTGAAAAACGATTGTAAACAAAAAATGTATACAAGAATGGATATCATTTGATATTTTTGATGAATAAAAACAAATTCCATATGAAAATTGCACGTAGAAGCCAATGAACGTCTTAAAACAAAACATTAAGTAATTTGGTATATTAATTAATAAGCGGCCTTACTTCATGGCTGTTTAGGCTACAAAGAAAAGAAAAGGTACGATTAACGGAATTTCGTCCGGGTGCACCGCATCACCGGAGGTCACCGAAAGTGGACAGGTAATGATTTTTATTGCCTGAGGATGGTGCTGAGAGCTATCAAATTTCCCTCTTTTCAATGGGAGGTTTGTCCAATCGTAACAACTCACAGATTTATGAGTTGTCTCCCGGGATATCAAGAAGCAAGCAAAGTATGGTGCGCCGAATGGGCTTGGGTGTAACATAGGATGCAAAATTGTCAACTTTTTTTCTTAATAACTTCCAAAAGCTACCTTTGTGAGATTGCTATCGCCTATCACATATATTCGTAATGCCGAGACCGAGATCAATCTGATGGTACCGGTTTCGCTTGGTCTCCCCGTGACTGGACCAAAAAAAGTGTCTGGCTGATACACTAAATAGGAGGACGACTTTTCACTCCATCAGCCAGTTTACAAGCCATGTATCCCAGTCCACATATATTGATATTGCAGTCCATCAAGGAGTATAGATCTATCTAAGCCTTAAAGTCCACTTTTTTGTAAGTATCCTCCAGGTCGATGGCCTCAGGCATAAACTATTAACAGAACAAAACATGGGCCTACCTACATTAATTTAAGCTTACAGTATGATAAATGGTAGGTAATCTAAAGAGTGCTCAACCTTCTTCCTCCAAAAAGGACAAAATAATATCAAACTTTGCTAGTCTAGATGCAGCCATATTTTTACCCAGTAGTCTAAAAAGCTGGAAATTTCTACAATTCGTGCTCAGCTTAAAGTTTTGTAGACAACACACTTGGATTTTATGGGACCCGATCGCCATTTCCTCAAAAGAATTAATCTGGTCATATAAGACCTGATCAGCAGTGGCTTTATCTGAGTCATCAGAAGACCCGATCTCCAGTGGCTTTATCTGATTCGTCGGGTCTTATAAGACAAACGTTAATGTATAAGACCCGATCACTGGGGTGTGTAACTAAAGTTGATCACCAGCGCAGAGGTTAATCCTCCTCTAACCGTTACATTTATGATCACTAGAACTTGCAATCATCCTGGTTAAAGACAAATATTCTGTGTCCTGAGAAATGTTGCAATGAAGTGGAAGTTGTTATGAAGGAGAAGACAATAAAGCAGAGTCGTCTGTATGGTCAAACACCAGTGTTATGTAGCATTGGTTTCTTTGGCAGAATTTCAGGTTGCTAAAATGTGTTACTGTGAAGATCAAAATTTTTTGGTCCTACATCACTGCTTTGCTGCAGTACTCCTGTAAATGCCCCAGAGATTTGTGGTTACAGGAGTGCTGCAGCCAACAAGAAACATCAAATGTAAAACTGGGTGCATCACCTGAGGTATTTAATTCCCATTATAGAATATGAAATGCATTGTAGACATATATTTTGTGTGTTCAGTGTGTCATAGCATTTTATTTAATGTGACTGTGATAGTTTCAAAAACCTACTCCTTTTTAAATCATTCAGGTACAAGTGTTCCAAAGAAATCATCAGCATTGCTGCTATGTTGTCTGTTAACAATGCAATCTTCTACCGTCCCAAAGACAAGATTGTACATGCTGATACTGCTCGTCACAACTTTTTTGTTCATGGAGGTGACCATCTTACCCTTTTGAATGTGTATAATCAGTGGGAAGAAACAGAATACTCCACACAGTGGTGTTACGAGAACTACATCCAGCACAGGTCAATGAAGCGTGCCCGAGATATCCGAGATCAGCTGGAGGGCTTATTGGAGAGGGTGGAGATTGAAATCATGTCTAATGTCAATGACACTGTAGCTATAAGAAAGGTAAGTTTCTTTTCTTTGTGACATTTCCAAAACAGTCTGAGTGTATTGCATCTTCAGTTCACAAGAAGAGTACATGTACCACACCATTAGGTGTGAACATCTTTAAACATACATTTCTATATGGTTGATAGACTTATTATATGCAGATTGGTATGTTTTATAGAGATATATGCCTTCTTCAAAGAAAATGTTCAATAAGCTGTGTTCTTGATTTATTACAGTATTTACTTATTGAATCATAATGATAGGGCCAGGGCAAGCTAATCAATATTCTTTAAATGTCACTACTCGGTGCTTGATCAAAACTGCTGTCAGGTTGAGATTATGTAATCCTAGAAACTGACAAAGATAAGCAACAGGTCCATTGGGCAGTCAACACTATAGCAAACAGTTGTGGCTGTCATAGGCAGGCATCTTTTTACACATTGCATGTTCAGTAGATGAGCAAAGTAAATAAGGCATTGTAATTGATCAAGACAATAACAATTCATAACATTCCTTTTAAACTTTGCTTGGATGATAAGGATGTTCTTTCCAAATCGTCTTGTTTAAGTGGAATGTTGTCTCACTTATATGGATACAGTTAAATAGAAATTTCAATCCCGGGGATTCGTCTCTCTTACATGAGATGTCTAACTTACACCAGGTGTCTTACATACGCCGGGTGTCTCACTGATGCATGTTCCATATGCTCATGTCCCACTTACATGGATTCTACTATAAACCATTTTTGAATACACTTTCAATGGTTTCAGTCATTAAAAATACCTCAAGCTGGTTTTATATTTCCTGCATTTATGGTCAGAATACTCCAGTATCTTAGATGTAAATGTCTGTAAATGGTATTGAGACAAAAATTGTAAAACTTTGCTAGTTTACTTAATTTTTTATACGGAAGTCAGGAAAGATATGAAACTTTTTAAACTTGTGAAATCCATAAACAGAATGGTTGTAATTTGATTGTACTTCTTTCGTATGATTTTACCAACATTAGGATGAAAACAGAGCAAAAACAGTAATATTAATTTGTCTGGAGGTGGAACTATCGTTACTGTCAGGTATAGTTTCTTACAGTGCTCAAATCTTCAAAATAACCTTTTACTTTGCAGATTTTGCATGCTGAACTTAAATATAAAGCTTCTTTTTTCCTCTGATATTATTCATTATGGAGCTTTAGGATTCAGAGTTTTTAAAAATTCAAGTTTTTCAGATGTTATATTCTTGTTCATTTTTGTTGAGGACCAGTAGTTGGCAGATGAACTACAAAACATTATTGCATTTTATCATTGGGCTGCTTGATAAATTATTTTGAAGTAAAGTTGTGACTCCGCTGTGCAAAATTATCAGCTTCATACTCTGATGTTATGTCTGGTATTAAGTGGCTTATGTTTCAAACATTATCAGGCCATCACTGCAGGCTACTTCTACCATACTGTCCGTCTGACCAAAGGTGGACAGTATAAGACAGTCAAGTCCCAGCAGACTGTGATGGTCCACCCCAACAGTTGTCTGTTTGAGGAACATCCAAGATGGCTGATCTACCATGAACTTGTTTTCACGACCAAGGAGTACATGAGACAGGTGGGAAGTGAACAAACTGCACATAATGAGCAATATAGGTCCTCAGAACAGGTCTTCCTAACTGATGGCCTTCTAATTTAATGAGCACTGACATTCAGATCCAGGGCTCCAGTAATTTTGTACTTTATCCAGAAGTCCTGGGGCTAGGGGAAAAATAACTTTGAAGAGGAGTGAAAGCTGTGTGTAATCTAGCAATATGAATTAAGCTTTCAAGGACATATAGTGGTAATCTGCTGTGATTATCTTGCAGCTCATTGCCGGTCATGTTTCTAGTTTCAACCCATTCCCACTAAAGCACATAATCAGGCAGTTATTTTCATTTATTAATAAGATGGGAGAAAACTTTAGATATGAAGCCCTACAATACAAAAAAATTCCAAAGAAAATAAAACTATAGAATTTGTCTGCCTTTCAAAGTTTGTTTTTATAGGGATCACTTTGTAAGTCTGTGTATTTGACTGAGTTGGAAACGCAAACTTTTCAGAACATCTTAGGATTCTGTCTTTGGCGTTGTTTACGAAGTTTCATTGTTCTGAATTGGCTGTAAAAGTTGTCATGCTTGAAAATGGGTATCACAAAATTGCTAAATGTGAAGGTAGTGACATTAAGCAGCATTTTTGAAGTTCCAACTTTCTTGTACATGTTATGCTTATCACAAATATGACAAGCGTTAATCTGAAGAATATGCTTATTACAAAGCATTTTTATATTTCCTATCAATCTTTTTTTTTTTTTCATTAAACCATAGTCTCTCTCACTTATAGTAAAGAACTGGCCTAAAATTTTTGCAGATTATTTCTTACATATTATGATTTCATCTAAATGTAATTCGAACAGTTAATTTCCTTCAATTAAGGATTTACAGTTTTTTGGATGACTCTCACCAAATATTTGAAAGTAATGGAAGATTACATATTTGAGGGGCCACCACTGGTCAGCAGTGGTCACTTGTGGTCACTCTGCGGTTGCACTGATATTATTAAATTTTACGGCAGATTGTGAGGCACTAATGTAGTCATGAAATGTGCTTTGCAAAAATGACACAGTGAAGTATGACAAACTGGTGTTATTTGAATGACATTGGTAGTAACCAGGTGGGCAGCTAAATTGATCTTATAAAAAGTAACCATTGCAGATATCCTCGACTTAATGATTTGTAGTGTGCTATACTTTAAATCCTCATGTATATTAAGTGGGTACAGTGGAACCGCTTAAGCGGGACACGCGTGAGTGGGACGCCTGCTTAAGTGAGACGAATGCCTGGGGAATGGAATTTTTGCTATTTAAATCTATACTTGTGAGCGGGACGGCAACCCGCTTAAGCGAGACGACTTGAAGCCAGATTTCCGTAATATACACGCTGTTTTTGACAGGAATGCTGCAAATTGTCACTATCGTACTGTATCTTAGTGCCTGTTTATCTTTGCCCATCAGCTGAAAACCTGAGAGCTACAAAGAGGCTTGTACCGACGGCCCTGATTACCCCCCTTTACGTTACGTGAGAAGTGATTGACACTACCTCCCCATAGCCTTCTATCAGGCAGTTGACCCTACTGCGCATGCATGGACAAATCAGAGAGGACGTCCTAGCCGCTGGTCATTTAACCCGCACAAGCATTAACGGATCAAGATTAAGTAAGCCCCGCCCCCCTGTCAGCCACACTTTATCCTTTCTTCAGCTTAGGCAGTGATTGACACTTACGAGCCTTACCTGCGCTGTTGCACAATACTCAGCCAGGGTGTCGTTGACAAAGGCATGACTATCATTTGTGTTGCGTAAAGGCTTTTTGACACACGCCACTCGCGTCGCGCTCTGGCCAGATGTGGAGCGAGAAGTGTGACGCTTATCTTTGCTGGTGTTTGCGATCATGTTAATTTGATCCCAAATTATTTTTGATCATTGCATGGGGGGCGGCGAACATCTCGACTTCAGAGATGTTAGACCTTTCATATTCTCTCCAGTTTTATTTTAACATGTATTATTTCTTTCCCTCTGATGTAGACATGTCTCGGTCTTTAAAAGAAATTGTTTTTAAATTTTCAAAGGAGAGTGGTGAGAAGGCTTAGGTGCTTCTTTGAAGCCAACCAAAAATCTCGTTCCCCGCAAAGAATGACCAGTAATATGCTCTGCAAGTCAACTGAAAATGCAGTTAGACTGCAGTAAGTATATTTTAAATAGTACAGATACAATTTAAATCTGACCCCGTTGTCACACTTCACTAGCAACAAGTAATGATATCCCTTAACTTGGATGAAATGCACAAACTAGCTAAGAAATCACTTTATAATGGATAGTCTGCCTAAGCGGGATGCCCGCTTAAGAGGGACGATTCGTCGGGAATGGAGCCATCCCGCTTAAGCGGGTTCCACTGTATTTGAATTCAGCTTCCCAAATTTCATATATTACAGTTATTGCCTCTTTCGTTCGAGCAGATGACCAACAGTCAGTACTGGTCACTTCGTGGTCATTTGACACATTTAAGATGTGCAGCTGAAATTGCCTGCCTTAGAGATGTCAGCTGCATGTCATTCTTAAGCAAGTCAGTAAAGACAGGTTATGAACAGGTCACTGATCAAATAATATGGATATCAAATGCTGGTCATTCAATGGTCATCTGACCATTCATATACACAAGTATGCTAGATATGCAGTCATCATCAGTGAGAGGACTACTGGAATTGATTACTTGTCGTTTCTCGGCTCCTTCTAACACCAGCAGATATTTCTTCTTCGTGTTTATTGAAAATATGTGTGTATTTCCCTACAAGCGGTCACTTAAGTGGTCATTTTTAACCATTAAAACGCAACATATCACATTGAAATTGGCATGTTCATAATCAGCATCCATTTGTGTTCATTTTGAAAAAAAGTGTCACATGGCTAAAGCATGGGCAATTTTCCTAAAAACTTTCTGTCATCATCAGGCTTGTGCAAATTCCACCAAAAGTGGAATTCATTTGCAATTCCGTCCTTGCTAAAGTTTGGAATTAACTCCAATTTCAGTTCCACTTGGACATGTGGAATTGAAATCCAATTCTCAACTCCACATGTCGAAGTGGAATTGGAATTGGAGATCATATGACATTATTACAAGTTCAAACATACAACTCTATAACAAACATGTCTACTGTCTTTAAATATATGACAACATTTTATTGATATTTATGACTGCAGTGCCACTCAATACTTACACAAATCATATATAGATTTAAGGAAGTGGCTATGCATAATTACTGAAGTAGGGATAAAGTGACTATTTTTAATCAAAACTAAGAATACAATCCTATTACACCAACTCTTTAATATTTACTGCACAACATGGAGTGCTTTTAACCTTACTAAACAAACTCAGAAAGCGGTTGTGCAGTATTTACTATAGTAAGATAAACAGGGTTCTGCTAATTCCTCTAAAAGTGATATTCAAATCTAAAACCATGTCCAAATTGATATGAAGACCCAACATCAATACCTTGGGGCAGACTAGTTTTGAAATCCGATTCCCAGTACCTGAATTTCGAAAGAACTAAATACTTGTACCACTTGAGGTCGGAAAACTTTCTCACGCACACCAAAAGGGGCATTGAGTCACCAGTACTTTGGGACTAATTCGAGTACAAGATCAAAGAGTATTAGAGAACAAGAATGGGAAACCAAGTATACACAAAGTACAGTGGAACCCGCTTAAGCGGGACGGCTCCGTTCCCGACGAATCGTCCCTCTTAAGCGGGCGTCCCGCTTAGGCGAACTATCCATTATAAAGTGATTTCTTAGCTAGTTTGTGCGTTTCTTTCAAGTTAAGGGATATCATTACTTGTTGCTAGTGAGGTGTGACAACAGATGCAGATTTAAATTGTATCTGTACTGTTTAAAATATACTTATTGCAGTCTGACTGCATTTTCAGTAGACTTGCAGAGCATATTATTGGTCATTCTTTGCGGGGAACGGGATTTTTGGTTGGCTTCAAAGAAGCACCTAAGCCTTCTCACCACTCTCCTTTGAAAATTAAAAAAAAACCAATTTCTTTTAAAGACCAGGACATGTCTACAGAGAGGGAAAGAAATAATACAGTACATGTTAAAATAAAACTGGAGAGAATATGAAAGGTCTAACATCTCTGAAGTCGAGATGTTCGCCGTCGCCCATTCAAGTGATCAAACATAATTTGGGATCAAATTTACATGATCATAAACACCAGCAAAGATAAGCGTCACACTTCTCGCTCCACACCTGGCCAGAGCGCGACGCGAGCGGCGTGTGTCAAAAAGCCTTTACGCAACACGAATGATGGTCATGCCTTTGTCAACGACACCCTGGCTGAGTATTGTGCAATAGCCCAGGTAAGGCTTGTAAGTGTCGATCACTGCCTAAGCTGAAGAAAGGATAAAGTGTGGCTGACAGGGGGCGGGGCTTACTTAATCTTGATTCGTTAATGCTTACGCGGGTTAAATGACCAGCGACTAGGATGTCCGCTCTGATTCGTCCAAGCGTGCGCAGAAGGGTCAACTGCCTGACAGAAGGCTATGGGGAGGTAGTGTCAATCACTTTTCACGTAACGTAAAGGGGGGTAATCAGGGCCGTCGGTATAAGCTTCTTTGTAGGTCTCAGATTATCAGCTGATGGGCACTAAGACACCGTGCGTGCCCTAAGACACCTTATGATGATACGTAGGTCTGCCTAGGAAGGCGAGTCAAATGTCAGGACCAAGTAGGCTCTTCCCATAAAAATGGCAGATGTAGAAGGTGCCTCAGTGTCTGTCCTTCGTTTCGTGCATGAATGTGAGAAAGATGCGGATGGATGCATCTGGTCTTGTCTACCTGCAGGTTTGCGGTCAACCGGGCTTGAATGCACATAGTCTTCTAAGTGCGAAATCGGCTGATCAGTACATGTTGTCCCAATCAAGATCGTGCCGCCCCAATCGGAAGACGTATCGATAAGAATATTACAAACAGATCTAGATCCTAATTCCGTTCCAAACAGATTTTTTGGATTCGATCGTAAGTCCAATTTCACAAGAAAAATTGGAATTGAATTCAATTCCGTTCCAGCAAAACCAGAATTAATTCCAGAATTGTCCAGTCCGGATTCTGATCCTGCATAAGCCTGATGCTCATACTGTAGGATTTGGTCTAATGTAGGATTTGGTCCAGCAAAAAACTAGCAGTGTGAAAGTCATTGAACCGTGCAAGAGATAAAGGCATAAAGATGATTCTGAAGTCCAAATGTAGATGTTATGGAGTGACAAACAAGGATGATGAACATACATTTTCGAGCCATTTAGTGGACCCACATGTAAGATAACTACCCCCACCATGTAAATTGCTTAATAATTTAGTCAGGGAACAAGGTGAGCAGATGTGAGGATAGAGGCAAATGTGGAGACAACTGGTAGGCATAATTTTCTATCTATTCAAAGTGGACACAGTACAGTCGTCAGGTTTATCACCCCGGTATTTTTCATTAAAGGGACAGGGGAAGCTATTTGCTTCACAGCCTAAAAAATCCACAGTATTTTTTCATAACTTTTCAACCTCTTACCCGTTTCCTTCGCCCAAGCGCTTCCGAGAAAATGCAGCTTGAAAGTCCGAATTTTCACACCCTGCGGGTCGCCATAACTGGTCATCCAGTTAGAGCAGGAATAAGGCTTGATGTCAGAAAGCAAAAGGCAAGCTTGTAAATCATTATGCAAAGAGAATTATCCACATGCAATAACTTTTGTTGGCTCTAAATGTTATGCCTTTTATTCATTTATCATTGAGAAAAGTCTTTTGTTAAACTGTGTGAACAACTGCCCGATTTTGATCGCAGTGCTGTAACCTTAGAAAAGGGAGGATACAATAATATTTGAGAAAAATTGTCTGACCACTATTTGAGTCTATTTATATAGACACGCTGTGCTTAGTGCGCATGCGCATGAATACAACAATCACACAAAGAGTGTGCATCCTGTCTGTAATCGTGACCTTAAAAATTAATGCGACACTTATTGTAACATATCCCAGATTGGGAATATGCACTTATGTACAAAACAATTAAACTATAACAAACAACTAAGACAATACGAACAATCAACAGAACAACCGATCAGGCTCACACATTTATTAATCATATTAATCAATACAATAAGTACAAGTATATCAAAATACTATTTCCACTGCCTTCACAACATCCTTTAAAATATGACACTGGCCTCAGCCTCAGCACTACCCCTTAGTGCGTTTTACGTTCTAGTTCCCAGAACGGAGTACTAGTGACTCTAAACACTCCAGAACACCTTACGATTTAAGGTACAGCTCAGTAACTCATTCTATTTCATACACATCCATATATACATGAAACTTCTCTTCCCTGAACATTACGAGATTCGCGAATGCTTTCGCCAAATCTCTCAGTGTGGAGGCCCCTATCTGGTCCTCTCAGGCCC
>JAWQUT010000029.1:21374-35799 GCA_033807755.1 Ellobium chinense
TGTGTGTGTGTGTGTGTGTGTGTGTGTGTGTGTGTGTGTGTGTGTGTGTGTGTGTGTGTGTGTGTGTGTGTGTGTGCCTCTGTGTGTGTATGTGTGCGTGTGTGTGTGTGCGAGTATATATAATGATACATGTAAGTTTGTGTGCTTGTGTAGATGTGCGTTTGAGAATGTGGGCATATAGCCAGAAGCGCCTCGAACCCTCTGGGGATGAAGTTCTATGCCCTCTATTATGATTATAATTATGATTATTATTATTATTATTATTATTATTATTATTATTACTTGCCTTTCTTTGTATGTCTTAAACTTGCATTGTCAGTCTTGAAAAGTGTTTAACATGAAACGTTGACTATTTTGTTAATAATTTCACTATACATTTTTCAAAAAGTTTTGTGTCGTTGGGCAGAATCATATTTAGTTTTAATTATTATCATCATCATCATCATCACCATCATTATTACAACCATCCACAGATTTTCTTCCAAGGCGCTTTGCAAGCTAATTAAAAAAAAAAACAACATCTTTGTAAATTTAAAATCTAGATTCTGTTACCAGCAAATCTTCTCTCTGTATTTCCAAATCATATGTTGCATATTCTTTTATGTGCCAGCGAAACACCTGCCTGTCAACGGTAGTGTTGTCTTTGAGCTCAGCTACATTACACAGTCATGCTGTTACCATTTTAAAACTTTTAGATCTGAAAAGACTATCGGGACCAACACGAATGAACTTTTTAGCCACCTGACTCACACAATATTTTGTTATCGTTGACCCTATCAGAAACATACGACCACGTTAAGTTTCTGTCACTGATTTGTGGATTATAACTGTTAGACTAGTGATGGCAAGGTGGAAACACTGCGGATCTTAGAACACTCAAAAGTACCATAAAGCGTCCATGTACGCTCACCGCGGCCATCCTCATGACCATCTGAGATGCCACCACTACATTAATGTTTTTCTTCCCTCTGGAGACATTATAATCTGATACACACTAAATAAAAGATGGTGGTGGTGGTGGTGGTGGTGATGGTGATTATGGCGTAGTGGCTGTAATGATAGTCTCATTGATGATGGTGGGGATAGTGGTGTGGTGTTATTAATATTATTGTCATGGTGCGTACATCCTATTTACAGCGCTAAGAAGCGGAGTCAAAATACATACTGAATATCTGTTTCTATGCATTACTGAGGAGAGGGCAAGTTTGATTTGAGTTTTATTGACTTCTATCATATCCAAAATTTTTACAAAGATTTTTACATGACTTTTATTCCAATTTTCAAGTTTCGATCAAAATCAATTTCATCATCCAACTCAAAATCCTATTTACATTTCCCCGTTAGTGAGCAGGGGGCAACAGAGTCATACTACTTTTAGTATAACATCTGTGGCAAACAGAAAAAAAAATCATGCATATTTTATAAATCAAGAGTTTCGCTGGAACTGTATGTATTTGGCGCTGAAAATATAGACTCTCTATGTAAGCTCCACCAAATTTTGCTGCATGTTTTAACCCTGTAGATGTTTACTCGTTTCGCTATACTCGTAACTGTAGAGTCTATATCATTTTGCTGAAGCTACGTGCCCTCACTGATTCAAGTTTAATTTCATCAGTCGTAGATAAGGGATTAGCCATAACAACAACGAACCAGTAGTAAAGAATAACTCACAATGTTTATAACAACTACGGTGACAGATGGTGGTGAGTGGTTATGATAATTATGATATGATGATTGTGGTGTTGATGATGGTGGGAATGAAATTGGTGGTAGAGTTGATAATAATGGCAGTGGAATATGTGGTGATGATAATGATGATGATGATGATGGTGATGATGATGATGCAATATGGTGTTGTTGTATATGTTACAGAAGCCTAATCCGATTGGCCTCTTTGAGCCAATAATACGGTCACTTCCAAGAAATTCCGCTCTCTAAGTTTTCTTCACTAGTTTGCAGTATTCAGTGAGTTTATTAAAGATGATGTTTAAAATATAGGTCTTTCATCTCCTTGTCGAGCTATGAACCAGTTCATCGAATAGCGTAAACAAGCTAACTAGTTTCCTGAACGACAAGTGCTCCGCACGGAAGGTCACAGCGAAACCGAAGTAAATAACCCAAACTTCAGGTTTAATTTACAAAATCGGGAAAGAATGCAAACTAATTCGTAGGTAGGTTCGCAAATCTAGGGCCCACTCTCCATTATCTGCCCAAAGACAGATATTTTACTGTCTTTCTAAGGATTAATGACCAAACCCCATTTCCATCCAATTAGGAATCTGTAATCTTAAGAAGAATGAAACATTGTCATTTAGCTAACTTTGCTCTGTAAGTACCTGATCAGCCAAATTTATTTTACAGAATGCTGTATTATACAGAGTTCATTGCTACTTTCAAATCAAAGCTGTTACTACTATAAAGTGTTTAGTAACGCCACCTGTGGTGTGAAAAACTCCATTAATCAGGTAACTCAGAGAAGACAATCAGAAAGTTTTCGAAATTCTTATCTCTCACGTGGGCAGATTCCGACTTGCTTCTTTGTCCTTGTCCTTCTCATCATCACCAGTAGGTGCAGTTGGTTGTGTATCTGGTGTTCAGCAGGGTTGTTAAAAATTACTTTTAAAAGTAATTGTTACAATTACTTTACTTTTCTGAAAAATGAGTAATTGTTAAAGTTACTTTATTTTTTTTTTAAAGCAAAATAACTGTTACAATTACTTTACCTTGAAAAGTAACTAATTACTTTCGAGTTACTTTTTAGTTACTATCCAAGAAACGAAACAAACGTGCAAAAAGTCAACTGGCAAGTTTCACACAAGTTATCACGATTGTCTTTTGAGTGATATCCGTTAAGTCATAGAATTAATATCTAAGTTATTAGTGTTGAAGTCTCAAAACAGCAGCCTTTGTTCGTTTTTGGTATCAATGACCATTATCTAAATACCTTTTTTTAAAAAAATCTGCTTCTTTACAAGGAACTTTCAATTTTACGAAGTGCACAGTCTGTTTTAGAGAAAAATCTTTAAAACACAATCCTGTGTGTGCTAGTACAATGACTTCCAGTCACCAAGTTTGTATTTTACTATTATTCCAGTATCATCTTTACGATCCTTCAATCGTGTGTGTCGTTTATGCGACCCCAGGAAGCGTAAATCTCGCTTTACCAAATTCATTGTGTTGAGAGCTTTTCCCCCTGTATACATTAGAGATTTTTTTTTTCAATCAAATTAAAAATCTATAAGATTTAGGCTTGGGATTATAGAATCAGAAAGGGTAATCAATTGGTAATTTTGTAATTTTGATCTTTGTGCTTGAAACGATAGATTTAATTGTCCCTTCCCTCTTCCTCTTTTATGTCATACTGTCTTATATATGCCTTCCTTCTTTTCCTTCTTTCTCTGCCTTCCACCTTCTCTCCTTCCTTTGCTCAGTCAGTAAGACCTCGATATCTACCGGTATGCTACGCGTTCCTCCTTACTAAGTATACACTCCTAATGCGTCAAATTTTCCCTTTTTTACCTTTTAAAATAAACCTTGATCCCAAGTTACAAAGTATATTTATAAAGTATAACCTCATTATGAACTATAAACTTGAATGGCCCTACTAAGCTTAAAGCATTTTCCTCAAGAAATCGACCCTGTCACAACTGACTGGAGATAGCAGCTCGGCGCCACTCGATCAGGCCAATATCGCACTGTTTGACGGGATTGGTTGAGAGAATCACGACACTGGACGGCGGATTCACTTATGACTCGTGACGCAATTGGGGTGATGACATCTCTGTAATAAGTGCAGACCAATAAAAATAAAAAATAATACATTTTTAACGTGCAAGTTACAATCATTTTAGATAATTGGCTGAAATATGTGGATAAACCTAGACTAGATAACATAACATGGGGAAATTCAGTAAAATATTTTTAAAAATGTGGAAAATACAGAATCTTGACAGTTTTTTTTTCGTGTGAAGCGACAGGAGATCCTTGTAGTTTCTCGCTGACCCCATCTGCTTCTGGGTACTGTAATAAAAGTGTCGCGTCAAACGTAAGAATTTTATAGAAAAATACACTGATATCATCTTCACTTATATCGCTATGTCTCGAATCAGTGCTATCTTAACTTGAAAAGAGAAATAAAATGGTCTAAAACGTGTGGTAAAGCAAGGAAACGTGGACAAACCTTGTAAAGTGGTAGTCCATCCCCGGATATAAGGACGACTCAAGCCAAAAACAGAAACAGCCCTTACCCATAGCACTGCTAGGCAAAAATCTACAGCGATCACCAAATGATCCAGTATTGAGTGTTGCCCTATATCATAATGTCACTAATGGTTGTTTAAATGCACATATTTTTCTATGACTGTAATTGTCTTCTGCTTTTTCGGGTAATCTTACTGACCATGAGAATCCTAGTAGAGGCTTTTTATAGTACAAATGATTTACTGTAAGGATCATTAATGTCCTGCAAGTTTGTTCATTTTGAAGACATGAATGGAAACTGAATGTGTTAATATGAGAATGAAAAACATACGATAGAAAGTCTTCAATGCTTTGTTTTAATCTTGTTAAAATGCCCTCTCGGTGGTTTGGTTCTCTTTGCCTGAAAATAATCTGATGAAAATTTAGACGCTTACCCACATTTTGTGGCATAGCTCTCTTTGCTTGGGAAATTTATCCGATATCTAATCCACAAATCTCAAATATTTAATAAAATAGGATCCGGATGCTGAATGCGATACTTCTGACAAGTCAGAAATGTTTTTCTCAACTATTTCACGTTTGTCTGAAATCGATACCTCAATTATGAGATATTTTATGAATTTTTGAAAGTTCTGAAGCGTACAAAACTTAAAATGCGATTTTCTCGAAAGTGGATCTGTGTGGTTAGAGCAGTCTGCTCCTCAGGTATCCATACAATATGCATGTGTGAATTAACGGATATTGTGCCAGTTTTCTTATGATGCATAGCTGTGCATTTTTGGTTACACACGCGCATTAATTGTGAGCTCACTTGAGTTGGACTTAGTAATAAGGTTGATCTATTTAGCACATCTTTTTTTTCTCCCTCTTAGGGGCCCAGTTGTGGCCTGTTCTAAAGCATTTGTCACTTCCCTGGCCAGTGTAGGTTAAATTAAAGCAGTACTATTTCGGACTAGAGGTTTGAAACAATAGGGGCTGCCAATGAACTAACTCCGTGTTCTCTTAAAATAGCCTGATGCCTCAACTGGCTTTTCATGGGGGTGGGTCAACCGAAGAGACATAGCAAAAATCTTCACTTTCATATTTTATTACAAGTAATGTTATTTTGTTTTGTTTTTTTTAAGTATCAGATGCTTATCTCCATTACTGGTGAGTGGGAATAGCCAACAAAAAATTAGGGCTGTAGTAACGGCAGTCGACAGTACATAGTAATAATATATCAAAAGGTTTTGGATATGTGTCACCTGATAGTACAAAGCACTGACCTCCTGTTCATGGGTGTCACCTATAGGTTTTATGACCACACGGAGAGGGCTTATACAGTATTTATCTTTAACAGCATTTTGACACACCTGTTGATTTGAAACCAGACGCCTCACACAAAATGTCAACCTAAAAGACTGTAGCTGTTAAGTTGTGCTTTGTGCGCGTGATTGACTTACGTGGTTATTTGGATCAGTCGTTTAAGTACATTGTATTTTGATACCTTTTATTATGTCTAATCTTTCTGTATTTTATCAGGCTTCATCATTAAAGCGAAGTGGAAAGATGGGGAAAGGGCAAATTTTCGCCCTCCCTCCTCCCTCCGATACCATCTCCATTTTCATAATGTTCCTGACTCAGCGAAGTCGTTAATTATTCGCGTTCTACTTAAATTTTTTATTTAAAATAACAGTGCAGTGTATTTGGCAAGAATCGAATTTTCACGAATTTCGCTAGTGGAGCGTGATTTAAGGGCGTATTACTGATAAATAATTTGTATAGGCGCGAATGCCTGCAAGGGAAACACAAATGCGCTATTATTTGGACATAGATAGAAACATATAGTATGGTTTTCTCTAACCGTACAACAGAGTCGCCAGTTTGGCCACGAATTAAAACAATTTAAAAAAAATAAATTTAAGCCACTTCTTTTTTAAATCGGCAGTCCTATAACATCTCTCCAATTTGCTCAAGACGTGTGCCCTCATTTAAAAAAATCTTGCAGGCTTCGCGAAAGTTGCGAGTGTTTGCAAAAAGTATGTCTTCTCGAAAAAAAATAAGCACTTGTACAGTATATTCAGCCAAACAATGGCTTGATAGCTGTAGCTCCCATCTTACTACAACCGACTGCACTTTATGCCAATAATTATATTGAATATCAACTTAACAGCAACATTTTTTCAGTCACTTAAAAATAACACTGTCTTTCCTGTATGAAAGTCACTGGATAATTTCAACCTCTTTAAATCACCACTGTTTCAATGCTCCGGAGGAGTTGCGATTATGCGGAACCGACAGCGATAAGCTCCATCAGTAACTATGTATGGTAACTCATCTATAACAACATGGCTGTCCTACATAGATACAGTCGACCCCGCTTAATCTCAACTCCTCGGAACTATTGAGAGACTTTTCTGTATAAAAAATGCAATGTGTTGTTGTCTAAAAAAGAAACAACGATTAAGCTGAAGTTGCGACTGAGCCATTTGTGCGAAGCAGAATCCAGTGGACAGAAATGAAATAAGAATGGAGTGACAGGAGATTCACTGCTATGACCACCGGTGCCTCACGCGCGGAGAATTTATTGTGAATATGTGGACATTGCTTTTATGCAAAGTGTCATTAAGCGGGGTCAGCTGTAGTGGAAAAATGACAGTGGGTCATTTTCTAGGGGTAACAAAAAAAAAACCACGAAAACAGAGGTGAACAGACCTAGGACTATTAAAATTGGCAGGGAATTGAATTTTGAAGGGCATTTTTTTTTCCTTACCAGTCACCTTGCATGTTTTGCGAAACCTCGATTTTATTATTTTTTTACTTGGGCGCGCTAGAAGGACGTCTCCTTTTCAAAACCAAACCATTAAATCTGGATGCCGGAGGAAAACAAAGCAAAAGAAAAAAAATAATTAACGCGTATTACAGTAATAGACTATATTATTTAATGTATGTGGTGGAGCGGGATGGGGAAGAGAGAGAGAGAGAGGGTGGTGGGGAAATAGGGTTTGTGCATGTGTGGTGTTATGAAAAGTTTAGAATGCAGACTGTTCTGGCAGATTGAGTCAAGAGTCAGCCAGATGGGGAAAAAAAGATGAACTGTATGGGAGTGCATGCATATTCATGGGTATGCCCATTTTCTCGTATCTTGTGCGACAAATGTCATAGAGGGAATGTAGAGATCTGTAGTTAGACTAGATGCAATCTGGAATACCTTCTCCCTAAAGCTGTAGTGGTCCAGACCATAATCGATTTGCCAACACTGCAGCTGCACTACTCGAATTTACTCTTATTTCTATAAACCGTCCTCAGCAAAAGCAAAAGCTGCTCTATTACTTCTCTTATCGATGATTATTGAAAAGATACATACATGATATGGTTTTGATCTTTGATCTTTTGCTAGAGCAAATAAATTACTGCAATTGTTGCAATCTGCCAAATATCTGTGCACTTGTCAGAGTGCACGGGTCTGTTCATACATGTTCAGATTGAAGCGAATGCATTCACAAGTGTCGAGCATGTTAATGTCTTTTTATTTTTATCTGTGAGTCCATTCAGAAGATGAGGACTCTAAAAATGTTAATGTGTACGACTATGCCTTCTAAAAATGAAATCCAAAAGAGTGCGACTGAACGAAGCAAAATATTTGTTCCTTTTCTTTCTTTCTCTCTCTCTCTCTCTCTCTCTCTCTCTCTCTCTCTCTCTCGCTCTCTCTCTCCCGCACGAGTAGCAGGCTATAATGTAAATGGTAGTTTATACATTTTTGACCCTCTTCAAATCTTTTCCCGGCTTTATTTGGTTATTATGTTAAGTTTGTTCTTTCTTTCTTTCTTTTCCTTTGGTGTTGTGTACATCTGTATATTATATAAGCATCTTGCCAATGGTCTGAATTGAAAATCAGTGTGGTAATGACTTATGATAGCAGAGATAGCAGAGCATCAATGATAATTCAGAAGTAAACATGGGTATTTGGACATAAAAATACCTTGTTATTAAATACAGATTCCACATGTATAGAGTCATTATTACTGTATCATTTCATTATTCAGGTGGAATATGTAGCTCAACTTCTCATCTCAAAGTGAGAGTATACCTCAACATTAAGTATACTTTTACCTTGCACAAAGGTATACTTTATAAGTATATTATGGAGATTCTATTGTAATTCTATTCACATGTCAAAATAAATGCTGTCATGAGAAATAATCACTACAGCTTAGATCTCTGTATATTGTGGTGCAGGTAACATGTTCTTGATTGTTTAATGATAAGGTTTATAATAATGCGGTGTTTAAGTCTCTTATCCAAGCTGATGCCTGCACACGCGACTTCACACTACTCTTACCCCACCAGGCCAGTCATTCTAGGACTTTCTCAATTCCCTGAGGAGTGTATTGTGCTGCTGCTCTTTACAGGCGCTGATCACTAGCATTGTGACAATATCTTTCACTGCCTAAAGAAAGGTACCCATTTTACAGACGGGTGGACTGAAGTAACTGTGAATGAAGCTTTCCTACGGCACTTGAAACATGTATGTGGTCGGGAAGCGAACCCAGGATCTTTAGATCCCGAGTCCAACGTCACAACCATTCGGCCGCAGCGTGTAAGTGGCTATGCAATGTTTTGTTATTGCAGCCAGAAATATTGTGTATTCACACTGTGGTGTTCAAAAACTGGCTGCTATGGATTTTAGTTCAAATTTTGAAAGTCACGAAAGGCCAATTATTAAAGGTGCTTTTTGTGGTGATCTTGTAAGTACGACTGTTATTTGTGATGAAAAAAAAGAGCGTTGTTGCTGCCTGCCAATATGCTAGATTCTATATTAATAATGTTTGGAGGTAAAAAGTTGCTGTCATGAGTGTCAGGAATCAAGTGGACAGCTGTATAGATTTTCCACAACTAAGATAGGTGTACTTTTGTAATGTAAGTTTGCAGTGTGCTGAGAGCTGCATTTCTTTCTTAATTAGAACAATTATCACAATTATCAAAGCAGAGCTGAGCTTGAAAACTTCAATAATGATATCATTTAGAGTAAATGAAAATATTTATGTGAAAGGCATTCACCCTTACTTTTCATTTCTTTCATTTCATTCAAAAACACCAACCATGCACGTACCAAGATTAAGAAAAAGCATTTTTGACTATCTTACCAATCATTTGGTTCGTTTATTCAAAAATAATTTAGTCAAAGACCATGCTGAAGGAAACTACTCAAACCGCATTGAATATTTTTTTTAAATTTCTTGGACAATAAAGTGACTGGAAGGCTTTATATTTTCCCTCCCACTTACAACGGACTTGGGATCGTCATTTCTGATCACAGACCCAGAAATCTGTAGACAGAAGGGTATGGTTGCAAATATATCGCCTCTTTGCGTTGACAGAGGTAAAAGATCAGCATTGTTTCTCAAATATGTGAAAGAAACAAAATCTGCATAATTATTTCATTTGCAACATCAAGGAGTTCAGTTGTTCCATTCATGTTGAATAAATATGGCATATGGGAATGGTCAACACGTTCTACCTCTGTCAACAACTCTACTGACAAAACAAGAAAAGTAAATACATGTAGGAACATGTAACATTCATGTCCATGTGAAATGCTGTAATACCCGGTACCGCTTAAAAGGAAAGTACATTCGTATACTAAAATTTCGTTTTCATGCCTCCCATTTGAAGAATGGGTACATGACAGTAGACTATGAAGATCAAAATGCAATCGCTAAATGCTGGATTTTAAACCAGGATTTGACAACAATTTATTTCACATGTTCAGACAGCTGGAGACTTAGGGAAAAGATATAAACTGAAACATTTTCATGATATATGACCTGTAAATGGACATGATACTGATGCATTCCCATCAAGTGGTTACTTGCCATTCATGTTTTTCTTAAAACAAAATAAAATTCCTTCAGAAAAAGATTCCAAAATAAATATATTTATGCCTCTCATCTGCAGTGAGATTATTAATTAATGAAACGTATTGCCAGTTATTAGCAACTAAAATCTGATTGAAGCAAGACATGACTGAATCTCCTCGAGTACTTTAAAAGCGATCGCACAAGTAAAGAACTATATGACACAGCTGAATCCTGCCAAAAATGACTGAGAATAGAAGTTACTGGCATGAAATTAGATTTTTTGAATACTGAAAGTTACTTTGAAGGAACAGAACCAAGAAGTATAAAACAAGTTTGCTTTTAAACTTTCAGCTGAATGGGTATTTTCATTATTAACCATGCTAGTTCTACCCTGCTTGGGTCATAACGTGAAGTCATAAAATGACATTTCAGTCTTCAAAACCATACTATTTGCTTCATAGTGAGGACTGTTTTACATCCTGAAAACTGCAATGGAGCATTTCTACAAAGAGCTTGTGAGAGACACTTCCCTTAAACTCAGATGCTGAATATGTAGCTTGCGCAAGGCACTAATGTGAAGCCGCAGAGACAGGCAAAGCGTGGACTAAAAACCGTAACCACACGGAATGAGGCTCAAGAACTTCAAACTTTGACATCAAAATAACTGCGATCTTCTTGTCCCAGTTATTTTACATACAAAAATAATATAGAATAGTAAGTAATTGTGAATACAATAAAAATTTGGCTTTTTATGAGGTAAGCCGCACGGCTTCTTTTGTGCAAAATTGTTTTCTTTAATTCGGACAATATTTTGTTATCTTAAATGTTTCTTTACTTGAAAGTAAATAAACTTTTAATTATCTCCCAGTTTACTGATATATTGTAGTGAAAAAACAAGTGCCGTCTTCAGCCTCATTTTCAAAGAATAAGGTTAGTAATTTTCTAAGAGGTGATGTATTTGCCTCTCGATTGCCTTTATTCATCAGAACTGTTTTAAAGCTGTAGCGACAATTGTACTTTATGAAATTACAATGGCCTGAAAATCAGAAATACTGAAACTATGAAATTTAACTGAGTATCCTATTTGGGTAGTATCTGGGAAACCGGGAGAATGTTACACTCCATGTTTCTGCGGATAAAACTATTCTTTGTGGCATGGAAGAGATCCTTTCTATTTCTGTGTATCTTCTTGTTTGTATCCAGGGCTGGTCCCTTTGTCTTGAATACCTCTTATTCTCAACCCAGGCTGCCCTGTGTGGTTATCTCCGAGAGAATACATAAAGTGCTATCTAAGCAAGTTATATGTCATGCAAGTCATTTGATTCAGCACTAAGTACATCTACTCTCATCATTCAACAATGACTACTTTTATGGTTTCAAAATATGAGGCCTAATCTCTAAAGAAATCTGAACTACCCATAGCAAATTAATAGAAAATCATAAACCTATATAACATAAGCAAAAAAATACATGTTCGACATTCACCATCTAATGGCATCTTAGCGAGAACCACTAAATCATTACTCCCACATTACACTCTAATATATCCCTGTGTTCCTCTTTTCCTTCTACTCTTTAGTTGAGTTGCCACTCTTTTAGGTTGAAGCTCAGATAAAGTGATTTTTAGAAATTTTGGCACCCAATCTAATGGACAGACAAATTACAAAGTGGCAACTCTGCTCTTTATCCCGCTACCTCCCTCCTTCTCTTACTCCTTCCTTAATGATACCGTATTATTCCGAATTTAAGGCTGTGTAAATTACTGTCCACTCTGTACATATTACATAGTTGTACATTCGCCCAAACTTTTTTTTTCTTTAGGAGCCCACGTTTGGCAACCTTTCGTTCAAGGGATGTAATTTTGTTTGTTTCTATTTTAATACTAATAACAGTGTTACTTCCCTTGTCCTGGCTTCTCGTTCTTTTCCATGGAGGACTTCATCCACAGAGAAAGGTTCCTTTCACAATAATTTGTAAATATTTTCCACCAATAAAACATGTTTTCGTTTCTGTATCGGACTTAATGAAATTGAAACTTACGAACTGGACTGTTCAGCTGACACCACATAATAAAAAATTCGCTAGTGGTGGGCGGATTCGAATCCTAAAATTATTCTGGATTTGAATCCTTCGATTAAAAAAAATAAATCGGTTTACAAGAAACCTCATATCGAAGATTAAGAGCAAACATGTTGTATATTATCCAAATTCGATGTTTTGAGAAAATGAACCCTGAAAGTTCAAACTTTACTGAGAAATGAGACTTTCACATAAATGGTTTTCTTTTTTTTTTTTTATATGTTTCAGCGCATTTACTGAGAAAACGTTTACTATTTACTGTGACTTTGATGGCACAATGACTCACTGAAATTGTCCAGCTATTTTTGTGCATTACAACAATTTCCCATAAACTCGATTAGGGGAACATTACGTCCGTAATGAAAAAAGCTCCTCCCCTCCCCCCTCAATGATGGTAACTGTAGACTTCCTGTGCGCATTATAACATTGTTATTCTAAATAACTTGATAAAATACTACATCACAAATAATGGTTTAGGAACAGTTTAGTGTGATACGGCAATTTTGCGCTCAGTTTACCACTCAATGCACCTTGTGAACAATTTGATTTGATATATTGGATGAATACTCCACTTTAAAAGTACAACAGCTTCTCAATATTAAAAAGTAACAAACCGTTTCAAGGACTAAAATTTTCTTTCATTCTCGATGCCCACTCTCATAAGCGTTAACCTAATATAGATGTGCCAAAAAAACCCAAAACTTCTTGACTCCTGAATATAACACAATCTACAATATAACCTAAAAAAAATATAGCAATAGTAGACTTAATTAATTATTACACCCTAGTAATCCTGATAGTGGTAATAACTACAAAGCTAAACATCACAAGCAAAAAAAGCATTCTGAACTTCCTCGGTCCTTAACTACCATTCGCTAGTGACTTCAACATTATGGATGATCTCAAACGATGATGATAACTTTAAACACCCATCAAAACAAAATGAGGTAAATCTCTGCCTAAGCTATTTTGCTCACGAATGTAGATTCATAAACTCATTTCAACAGAGAGAAACACACTAGACTTGCAACCAATGTGATGGATTTGCCAAGAACTTTAGAATAAAGGGAAAGGACTAAATCTCTTTTGCGCACTGGCTATGACATTCGTCTGCAGAGACAGAAGTCCCAGATTAAAGTTGTGTCAACTCGTGCTACCAACTTGGTTGTGATCCACTTCAGGAACGCATTACATGCTTGAATAGCACGGGACATACCACATTTTCCTTTCAACGACAGCATTTCTTACGAAAATATAACAGAAGTGTCTCTCGAAAACTGGAAAAGGGATTCATTTTTATTTTAAGAAGTTACGGCAATATTATATCAAAATTTATATTTCTTAGGGCGCGGTGGTGCCACACAACATTTTTTTACAAATTGGGAGATACAACATTTTTGCTCTCAGCCCGCGATATGTCATATTAAAATATGGGTTTATGTCCAAATGTACAGGTGCAGCCCTCTAGCTTTTATTAAATATGAAAATGCATTATTTAAGACCCCTATTACCATGTCATTCTAAAAAGTACTAGCGGAAATTCCATATACCCCGACCATATAGGATTCGAATATCTATTCTATATCTGTTCGAATCTTTTAAATCCTAGCTCTTAATTCGAATACGGATTTGAATCTTATAGAAGTCAAATATACCCAACCTTAATGGGCAGTATTGCAGACAGAGGTAGGTCTTTATAGATATCGATACTGAGTACTCTAGATATTAATTGGATCCTGTCGCAAGTACCCGATACTTGCATTTTTCTTTATAAAAGATAGTGCTAAATACACGGTGAGACAAATTATAATTGGGATGTATGTCATAATTTGTCTCTCTCCACAATAATAATTTGTTTAAAACTTGTGAAGCTAACAAGTTTTGGAACGAAAACAAAATGACATATCCTTTTGAGCAAGCTGGCCCTCAAACACTGTATTTCTGAGTTTGGACCATCAGTTTCCTCACAGTGCCTGTTTTCAAAGGCAGGGAACTGATATCACAGAGAGGAAAATGCCTTTCTCCAAGTAAAGTAGACATGATCCTCTTACGTAATAACAATTTCTAAAATTTACTCTCTCAGTTTATGATCGTTTGATCGCCTCATGCCGTAAGAAAGAAGACAGATTATTGCTAAAATTGTTAATAAACCAAGATCTTAATTTTACAATCACTTTGAAACTAAAATTTATTGCTTGCGCATTCAAAGAAACTCAATAACATGTTATTCCTTGTCTAAAAGATTTTTTTTTAATGGGGGAAAAGGCAAACATTAACAGTACAATTTAATTTGGGGGAGGGGGCTT
>JAWQUT010000029.1:35813-43313 GCA_033807755.1 Ellobium chinense
GGTTGCTCTAGAAAAGGCTTCACGACTCCAGTTTTAAAATAATGGCATAGTATCTCTATCTAGTATATTATTTAAACCGTGAGTACTTATCTTAATCGATACTGTAAAATACTACCGCCCACCTATGGTTGCCGAGTCTCAAATTTAAATAATCGCCAACATAGGGTGAAAAAAACAGCCAAGCCGTAGTCAAACCATGGTGGAGTAGCCAAGAAATAATTTGATACGTCTTTCTAGTGAACATTAAGCTTCTAATGGTTGAAGGAAGCAGAACAAGGCTTTTAGCATATGAAAGAATTTAAGAACTATGACACATTAGAGCATACTTTTTAGGTCCTGATCTTAGGTCTTATATTATATGAAAACCTGAAGATATCTGTCAACCAAATCTGCCTCTGGTGTTGAGAATAACATGCCAATGAACTTTTTCATTTTTCATTGACATTTATTATCTATGTTTTTATCCTATAAGAAAATATTCTTCTTCATCAGTGTTTTAGTTTATTGTTTCCTTAATTTGTCAGGTAGCCAGCAAATAGCCAAAGAAAAGGCAACCCGCCAAGACACTTTAAAAACTAGCCAATTTAGCTGTAAAATAGCCAACCTGGCAAGACAAATGTAATGGGTATATTCGAATCCGAATTTAACTATATCGAATCCACTTAACGTGGATCTGAAACTGGATTCAAAATCTAAACTTGGTCTAGATTCGCATCTTCCCGTTCACAAGAAATAATTATACAAGCCAATTTAAAAAAAAAAAAAAAAAGTTCAGTTTCTAAGAAATCCCTCTATCACATTAAAATTTAGGGCCTCTGTCAAAATATACAGGTGTACCCCTTTAACTTTATTTAACTTGAAAATACGTGATAAAATACCCCATCTAGAACCTAGTAGCGGTTTTTGTGTCACTCGAGTACATAAGCCCATTTCGCTGGGGAATTTGAATCCGTATTCGAGTAAATCAAATCCTAGCTCTAGATTCGATTTCGGGCTCGATTATTGTAGAATTCAATATAGTCCAGTTTTTAGTAATGGGCGTGTTCGAACAAATTTTGAATCAATCGAATATCTTGTCTTAGAGTCCTAAAATTCGTCTGGATTCGAATCGTTTGCTTTCCCAGAAAAGAAGGCCAAATAATATAGAAAGAGAAAAAAAATCGGTTGACAAGAAAATCTTATGTCATTTAGAAATGTGTCTCTGTTCGAATATACAAATGATAACCTTCAGTTTTTATTAATATGAAATTACAGTAGTCACTGGATGAAATGAAAAATGCTAAAATTAGTCCCGATTCAAATCCTTAGGTTCACAGGAACTTTAAACAAAAGAAAAAATATCGGTTTTACAAGAAATCCCATATCGAGGGTTGAGAACAAAAATGTTGTAGCTCCAAATTTGATGTTTTGAGAAAATGAACAATGAAAGTTCAAACTTTACTGAGAAATCAGAATTTCATTTCAACCGCACTTTTTCCCCTAATGTTTCAGCACATTACTGAAAAACAGTTTAATATATTCTGTGACTTTGATAGCACAACTAAGACTCATTGAAATTTTCCAGTTCTTTTTCAATTTTTGTGCACATGCGATAATTTCGCACAAACTCGATTAGTGGAACATTAGGTCTGCAACGAAAAGAGTTCATCCCCCACGTGTCAGTGATAGACACTGTAGACTTCCTGTGGGCATTTTCTTATGAATAACTTGATCAAATATAATATCACAAATAAGACCCAAGTAATTTTAATGGTTTAGGAGCAGTTTACTGTGATATAACAAGTTTGTGCTAAGTTTACCGCTCAGTGCACTTTGTGAAATGAGGACATATACCAAACAATTTGACTGAGTATTTTTGGATGAATTTTCCATTTTAAAAGTACGATAGCTTTTCAACATTAACAAGTAACAAACGGTTTTAAGGACTAAGTTTTTCTTTCATTCTCATGATGACCCAATCTCGTTGATGGTAGCATAACATAGATGTTATATACTATCAAACAAAAAAAAACAAAAAAAAAAGGTAAAAATAAACTCTTGGCTGCTGAATACAACACAGTCTACAATTTTACTTTAAATACTTACAGCAACAATAGGCTTAATAAATTATAAAGCATAGTAATCCTGATAGTGGTAACAACTATAAAGTTAAACATTACAAGCTAAAAAGCATTCTGAACTTCCTCGGCCTACAACTGCCATTCGCATGTGACTTCAACATTTTGGATGACCTCTAAAATTTACAATAACTTTAAACACCCATTCTAAAAATTGCTTACATCTCTGTCTTAGTATTTTGTTCACGAATGTAGATTCATAATCTCATTTCAACAGAAAGAAACACACTAGACTTTCAATCAATGTCACAGATTTGCTAAGAACTTTAGAATGAAGGGAAAGGACTAAATCTCTTATGCGCAGTAAATAAGTCTCTCTCTCGTCTGAGGAGAGACAGAATACCCTGGTTAAAGTCGTGCCAACTCGTGCTACCAACTTGGTTGTGATCTGCTTCAGGAAAGCATTAAATACTTGGATAACACGAGACATACCACATTTCGCTTTCAACAACAGCATTTCTTATGATGATACAACAAAAGTGTCTCTCGATAACTGGAAAAAGAGTTCATTTTAAGAAGTTACAGCAATATCATATAAAAGTTTATATTTATTAGGGCCAGGTGGTGCCTCAGAGCATTTGTTTTACAAATTGGGAGATACAACATTTTTGCTTTCAATCCGCCATATGTCGTATTAAAATATGAGTTACTTTCCAGGTGTAGAGGTGTAGCCCTCTAGCTTTATTCAAAATGAAAATACATTATAAGAGATCCCTATTATCTTGTCAATCTAAACAGTACAAACGGAAATTCTATATATACCCCGATCCCTCGGGAATGGAATATCTATTCTATATCTTATCGAATCCATGGAATCGTAGCTCTGAGTTCGACTAAGGATTAGAATCTTGTTGGAGTCGATATACCCAACCCTAATGGGCGGTATTGCAGATAGAGGTAAGTCTTTATAGATATCGATACTGAATACTCAAATATTATTTGGCTCCAGTCGAGAGTACCCGATACATGCATTTTCTTTAAAAGATACTATTAAATAACCGGTGAGACAAGTTATAATTAAGATGTGTGTCATATTTTGTCTCTCTCTCTACAAAAATAATATGTTTTAAAATTATGAAGCTAGCACGTTTTGAAACGAAAACAAAATGACATACCCGCTTCATTAGTTCCCTCAGAGTACTTGTTTTTAAAGGCACGGAACTGATGTCACAAAGAGCAAGTAAAGTGGACATGATCTTCTTGCTTAACAACAATTTGTAAAATTTACTCTCTAAATTTATGATCGTTTGATTCCCTAAAGCCATAAGAAAGAAGACAGTGATGATTGACAAAATTGTTATTAGACCAAGATCTAAAATAATAATCACTTTGTAACTAAAATTCATTATTTACACTTTCAAAGAAACTCAGTAATATTTTATTCCTTGTTTAATATAGTTTTTTTTTAAGAGGGGTAAAAGAGAAAATTAACAATACATTTTAATTTGAGCTGGAGCTGGGAGTGAGTTGGGGGGNGGGGGGAGGGGTGAAATTGGCCATCGGGTGCTCTAGGAAAGCTTTCACGAGTGGAGTTTAAAATAATGATGTCATAGTATCGATATATATAGTATCTACAACATTCAAACCGTGAGTACTCATCTTAATCGATCCTAAAAAAATCTACTACCGCCCACCTGTGGTTACCGAGTCTCAAATTTAAAAACCGCCAACATAGGGTGAAAATAACAGCCAAGCCGTAGCCAAACCACAGCGATAGCGTAGCCAAAAAATAATCACTTACATCTTACTATTCAACATTACTCTTCAATGGATAGAGGAAGCAGAACAAGACCTCAGCATATAAAGGAATTTAATAACTTTGACTCATTAAAGTATAATTTTAGGCCCTGATGTTAGATCTTAGATGTCATTATATGAAACCTGGAGATGTCTGTCTACCAAATGTACCTCTGGTATTGAGAACAACATGCCAATGATGTTTTCCTTTCCTTTAATATTTATTATCTATTTTTTATCCTGAGATAAGGTATTCTCCTTTATCAGTGTTTTAGTTTATTATTTCTTTAATCTGTCAGGTAGCCAGAAAACGGCCAAAGAATAGGCAATCTGCCACGACGATTTAAAAAAACAAGCCACATTTGGCTGTAAAGTAGCCAACCTGGCAAGAAAAATAGTGATGGGTATATTCGAATCCGAATTTGAATCTATCGAATTCATTTAATCTGGAACCGAAATTGGATTCGAAACCCAAACTTGGAAATATACATGCCAAGTTTAAAATAAAGAAGTTCAGTTTCTGAGAAATCCCTCTATCATATTAAAATTTGGGTCTTTGTCTAAGTATCCAGGTGTATCCCTTTAACTTTGTTTAACTTGAAAATGCATGATAAAAGAAGCATGTAGAAGCTAGTGGCGGTTTTCGTATCACTCAAGTACAAGCCCATTTCGCTGGGGGGCTCGAATCTGTATTCGAGTAAATCAAATCCTAGCTCTAGATTCGAGTTCGGACTCGATTATTGCAGAGTTCGATATAGTCTAGGTTTAGTAATAGGCGGGTTCGAACTAGTATCGAATTAATCGACTCTTGTCTTAGATTCGAATTCGGATTTGAGCGTTAAAATTCGTCTGGATTCGAATCCTTTGGTTTCCCAGAGAAGAAGGCCAAAAAAAAATAAAAATCGGTTCACAAGAAATTCTTATGTCATTTTGAAATGTGTGTTTTTATTGATATGAAAATACAGTAGTCAACAGTTAAAATGAAAATGGTTATACTGAAAATACAACTATAGTGATAGTGAAAGAAAACAAAAGCCCTCCATTTTGGGTTTTTTTTTTTTTTTTTTTNNTTTGGGGGGGGGGGGGCGCCTATGTCTAAACCAAAAGTCTTTTTAAACCAACATGTATCATTGGTCCAGCGAAGTATTTTTTCAAACCGCACAAAGTAAAGATCCCATATCATAAAAGTAGCCTACTAAACAGTGCTGCCACTCGTAAAGATTTTCCCCTAGCTAAGGTAAAGTGTCTTTATGACAAGCTATTCTTCCCGACATACTTGAGAAAAACAATCATGACATGTAGGGTGAAGTGGGTAAAAAATGCCTCATTTTCTTCATTTTAACAGTAAACTTACATGATTTTTTTTCACTGAATTTCCTTCAATATTTTGCGTGAATTAAATGTAGGAGAAATAATCCTCGCTATAGGGGAAATGCACATGACTAGAGTGGCAAGGCCACCTTTAAAGCATAGACCTATAGATCTGTAACTTTTATTTTGGGTACTTAAGACATTCTTGTTATGCAGCGGTAAAACAATCGAAGGCAGTGGTTTTCGACTAAGTTTCCATATTTTTTTCTCTATATGCCGAGAGTTGTATAGAACAATTTTAAGCGAATAAAAGAGGACCTGATCAGTTGCAAATATATAAGCAAAACTCTGAAACATCGGACATCTCAAAACACTGAAACAAATATCTTCCCTACTCGTGGATTCGAATATGGAATCGAAAATATCATATTCTATTTTCTATCTTCGAATATAGATTCCAGTTTTGTTCAATTCGACTTCGCCCAACCTTACTTATTTCGCTTATTTGACAGGAGAGACTGGGATTGTCAGACTTGGCTCTTTCGGAGCCAAATAAATACTTGATTTGTGGCTGTTTTTAAAAGCCCTTGTTTTTCAAATAACTGACTAACTCTTTGACCTTTCTTTGTTTCGGGGGGGCTCCGACGGACTTTAAGTGAAAATTTATTAATTTTTCATATTAAAAAAAAGTACTTAAACTTCTACTAAACTGTTTGGTATTCAAAATTATCGGGCTTCTGTAATGATTGCCCGACGAATACAAATTAAGATTGAACGATCTCTGTATCCATTTAATGATCATTTCTTATTATGTTGCTCTAATGTCAGAGAGGTTTATGATAATAATAATAATAAAAAACAACATGTTTGCCTAATACAAAGACAGTGTTAAAGCCTGACTAGAGTAGATATCTTTACATATATACGGTTTAGTTCTCTTTTGGCGCTTTTTTCATAAAATATAGTTTGGCTCCGACTCGGAAAAAACAAATCTGGGTGAGGATCCTGTAGATTTAAAATCACTTTTTGTAAGTTGTTAAATACGTATAAGGTAAAGTGGGTGAAAATGCTTGATTTTCTTATTGGTACGGGTCTGGAGCATCTTTATTATTCGTCTCCAGTTGTTAATAAGACTATAAAAATGACAGTCATGAAATCCTGCATAACTCTACTTAGTCTTCATTTATCTCTCGATGCCTTAGACTGTTCTAAGTAGATTTCTGTCTACAGGTGAGAGAGAGAAAAACAGACTCTGAATGATGTATGATGCATGTTTTCCCGAAGGCAGTACCCACCAAAAAGACAGGACACTTTCATTACACCAACTGTCGAACATGGTCGCTCCATCTTCCATTAAAGGGAAAGATAGATCAGCTGAACTTAATAGCCAAAATAAACAGCTAGATCGAGGATGAAGACTGGAGAAAGGGATAAAAAAAAGACGGCACGAAATATTCCAGAAACGTAATTCATTTCATACTCTCACCACTAATGCAGATCAAATACTATTTAACAGCATAGTCTAGTTAACCTACCATCACAACGTGCCACCATTGTCCATGGCGATCGAAACTAGCACATTCCAGGCGCCGGAGGCTGCTCAGCTTCCAGACTGGGTATTACTACTATTACTCAGGGATTTTCCACAGTTAGTCCTAGGCAGTCGTACTCTTGCGAGTAGGCCTGTTGATAAAATTTTAGAGATTAGTGACAAGCGTATGATAATTACTTTTTCAGCCTCTCTTATCTAGTGTAGATTTTGGTGCCACAACATAATCTACTGGTCTATAAGTTGTTGGGATAGTATCAGTTCAGAAGACAATTGTTCATTTCCCGATATTGTGTCATAGATAAAGTTTCCTATTCCAGCGAGTAAAATCCGTTTATCGATAAACTGAGATTCCGTTGCTAAATGCCTTTTTCCAATTCCAGTATTACGGTGTGCATTGTTTAAAATAAATGTTTAGAATATAAGATATAGTCTGAGAGATGAATTCCGTGTTTTATTTGAATGTGAACAATTAGTAACTGGAAGGTACAGATTTATGGATAGAAGGGTTTACATACGACCTAACATGTAGAAGGTTAAGGAATTATTTGATCGTAAGAAAACGATTGTCTTTTCCTAGATTAGCAAAAGATACATCGACACTGTGTTACGAATATTTCAGGAAGGACACAGAGCTATTAAGTAAGTTATGGAGAGAGGAACACATGGGAGGAATGAATGATTATTAGTGCAAGTGAATGGTCTACATTGTACGTTAATTATAAGATGTATATTATGTATATATGTGAATGTATATAATATACATGTACATTGTGAACAATTAAA
>JAWQUT010000029.1:45813-53819 GCA_033807755.1 Ellobium chinense
CATAATATAATACCTTCTTCATTTGAACTTTCCCATAAACTAGCCCCTCTGGGGTGATATTTCATAAAAACAGGAGAGGGTATTTACAAAGAGCGACCTACCTCAACATTTCTGTGGGCTTGCTTTGGTATGGTACGGCTTAAAATTGAGACGCAGAATGACCCCAACTATAAGGATAGGGGACTGGATTACTGGATGCTAGTTAACTCTTGGACTGGGTTCAGAGGGCAGCCCAAAATACATATGAAATCAATATTAAAAAAAATAATAAATGGTGAAATGGATTAGTCTACAGGTGTGGAACAAAATGATACAACATGCACGACATAATGGTGAAAATAGAATTTATTGGATTACATCCCTTGATACAGTCCTTTTGTTTTCTTTTTTTTTTGTTGTTTTACATCTGTCGGAGTGTTTATCTGTCAGTGTTTATTGGCTGGGTCATAAAGATATTCAGACGGAAATTCGGTACTCACAACATTTTTATGCCTAAATAATGTATTTACACTGTAACAGAAGGGTTTTTAGGTGTTTTGTTCACCGTTGAAGGACCGTGCATGCAAGGAATCATCAGCATCGAGTACATGCCATTCTTCTGGATCAACCTTCTTTCTCTTCCAACTTACCGTCCCTCCTCCCCCTGCTTCCCCACCCCCAAAACATAACTTCATCTTCTTCCCCCCTCTCCTACTACTAGACCAATGTCAGTTTTTAGACCCAGACTGCTATGGCCTCAGTCCCACAATCGCCCTTCGGTATCGATGCAACCCAGCATCAATACCTGCCGTGCGAAGTCAGACCTCTCTACCTGGAGCGGCGTGTGGGATGGAGGCTTTCGCGACAGCAGTGCAGCGCCTGGTGCTGGTGACACACTCGATCGAGTGAGACAATTTTTTTCTCCTCTTCTTTTCTCCCTTCCAATTTTAGTTAAGTTCCGTGGGCGAAGAGACGACGCAAAGGACCAACCGAGCGTAGCGTAGTGACTACCACCAACCACCGACCACTTGCAGTAGCAGACGAATCGTAACTTGGTCGCCTGCTGCAAGGCCAGGCCAACAATAGAATAGGAAACCATTCGAACAGCCAGGCCATGGAATGTTGAGAGCTTTGTATGTGTAGACTAGGTTTTAAGAAGTTAATTGATTGAATCGCTTCTCCTACGGTGAAGACTTTTGTCGAGGAATTATGAATGTGTATGCGAAATTAGTGACTGTAAAAATTCCTCATCCTTGTGGGACCCATTTATAATCCAGCTGTGCGTGGAATTGTATCATTCGAGCAGGATATCCCTGTGAAGGAAGCAGTCAACTACCTTCGCTTTCAGTAGGCCTATGTATCTTCTTGATTAGTGGCTTCTGAGGTTGTGTAAAGCGATAAGATCAACGTAAGTGTTGATTTCGTACGTAAAATAATTATGTTACAACTGTTTTGTAGTCTAGTCTTTATTTCTGTATTATCTTCATTGTTTCCCCCTCGCTGAGTTGTCCATCACTACAGACTGCAAATAAATAGACCAGTCTAGATAACGATAACTGTGGTGGACTGTCATGTAGAGAAGAAGCGTATTTTAGCAAAAATGCATATATGCATATAATGGAATATGAAATTCAAACGGGATGAGCTTTCATTTTATATTTACGCTGTTAATTTAGTATATTATTCTCAATGATGTTGTTATGAGAGATGTTGTGATAATATTTGATAATAGCTGAAGTCTGTATATCAGACTGTTTTAGTGAGCCTGTCAATGCTCCCCTTTCGAGCCTTACAATAATTCAGTAGCCTTGTTGACTGATGCTATAACCAGGTTTTCCTTTTAAATTTTGGGCGTGGGGAGACAGGCCTTCACAAATGGTCTATTGAGAATCTCATCAGCTGTATTTAGAAATATCCCTTGGTTACTACTATGGACGATTAAACTGGATGTTAACTAACCAAAACGGGATATTATCAAGAATAGAAGTAGATATTAAAATTTAAAAAAAAAACACCGCTAAAAACGGACATAACGTAAGTATATCTGATGTTGATATTCAATATCTCACATCCTGTTTACCATGTGAAAAGTTTGGGGTGTGTAAACCGGTTTGGAATTGTTTCTTATTGGCAGTGATTGTTGAGATATGCATTTATGGCGGATGCGCAGTTCCGTCTTTTTATATGTACGTCGTTACAATGTCAGTATACCTTTATATTAGGGCCATTAAGGCCGTGGTCGATATTGTTTTAAGTACTACATGGTTTTTTTTTTGTTTTTTTTTGGAAAAAAGCACACAATACCATCTGTCAATGATAGGAATAACCCTATCATTGGCAGATATATAGTGTGTAATTCTTAAAATTTTGAATTAGCGTCTAGCCAGTTTACTTATAGGGGGCGCGGTCTGTCACATTTTGGACTGATTTAATTAAACGAGAGCAGAAATCGACTTTTGCTGGGAACGTATTACCGCAGGTCCAGCAGGTGTTGTCTGGCAGTCGTCATAGTAGCGGTTAGGACATTACTTAATGAGGAAGGACGTAATCAAGGGCCTAGAAAAGAGACGTAATGTCTTGACTTGTTTGATTCAGTACTAGTACTATAGAGGATGGGTGTATATATATATATATATATATATATATATATATNTATATATATATATATATATATATATATATATATATGCCTATGTTTTATTTCCTTACTTAGCTAATGAGATGCTATATAGATAAGAGATAGTAGTAGGGTTATCATAATGGTTGAAATTGTTTGTCAGCTATCTCTAAAAAATCCACTGTTTAGATTCGCATCTCTCCCATCTAGATCTTCCATTCTCTGGGCCTCTATGATAGGGAAGTCCAAAATTTGTCTTTGATGGTTCCCCGGAAATTCCAGGCTAGATGCTGTGGTGAATAGCCTAATATATTTCCTTCTTGAAACAGTAAGACTTTTCTCTACAGCCTTTTACAAGAATTTTAAGAAGGGGCAAGACCTTTTTGATATTTGACAGCTTCTACTATAAAGGCATATCTTTAGATTTGGAAGCTAATGCAGTGCCATTGAAAAATGAGTGAAGAAGATGTGGTCTTTATTAATTGCACCCAGGGCCACACACTCCAGCCACAAACGGATTTCGGACTTTAAATATAATTTATAAAGTCAGGAAAACGTGCTATATAATACTGTAAATGAGCAGTGGGCGGTGCTTACATATTTTTCTATCCTTCAGCATCTCAATTTTAAAATGTTACTATGAATGTCCAAATAATAGTACAGTGTGGAATAATAGTATAGCCTAAAAAGATGGAGAATTTTAATAATAGTACAGACCGGAATAAAAGTACAGGCGGAAGGATAGAGAAAATGTAACCAGGATGCGTGTGTCCTTGAACTGACATAAGTATGGCAGAAACTGCCTTGACCGTTTATATACAGCGCAGTAATGCTGTGCCAAAATTGAGAAACCCATTTAGATCTTCTTTGTTAATGAACTCTCATTTAAAGAAGTTTTATCTCCGATCTGTGCCGAAGTCAATGTTGTCTGATGCTTTTGCATTCATTATTTCATTTCTCTATCTCTCTCTCTTTCTTTCTTTCTCTCTCTCTCTCTCTCTCTCTCTCTCTCTCTCTCTCTCTGTCTCTGTCTCTCTCTCAGACATTTTTCTTCGAGGCTTTAGCCCGAAGGTGAAAATTAATAATCGTGCAGGCCCAAATAAGCATCATACGGGATAGAAAATAACCGGCGAAAAAAAATAATCGTACATGTATGATTGTTCAGACATTCATACCAGACTAACTTTTTTCCTAGAGACCCTGACTACATCCTATTATTGACCAGTTAAGAGCGTGGAACCAGTGAAGTGTTTTAACGTGCATTAAGTATTACCAGTGAGATGGGCGCAACATGGGTGACTGTTTAAGGCTAAATGGACTTCACAGGTGTAGACTAGTCATCAGTGCGGTCAATACAGTCGCACTTATCGGTATAAATAATTCAATACTGGGCTATGAAACAGATGGTATTGATCCAGTGTGTACCATTGATCTGTATGACCTGACCAATTAGCCGTCCATGGGAATTCCGGTGACACACCGTTGCTTTCTGATCCGCCCTGTTCTCTTTCTATACGTGCCTTTTGCCTCCTCCCTCTATCTTCCTTTTTCTGTCCTCTTTTCTGCCCTTTCTGTCATCACCGTTTCGCTTTTTCTTTTTTTTTCTTTTATTTTCTTGTTATCTCTATCATTCTTTCGTCTGTCGTATGGTGGAGTCTTCCTAGTATAGTGGATGAAACTGTCATAGGCCTATCTCTATTCATACACGGGTATGTGTGTTGGAGACAAGGAGAGAGAGAGAGAGAGAGAGAGAGAGAGAGAGAGAGAGAGAGAGAGAGAGACATAGCTCAGAAATCCAATGTTAAACATCTTTCGCGTTTTAGTCCTCATTTATCTAAGCGTGTTCTGGTTTTGCTGCGAGACTAGCTTAATCTCGTTTTTTTATTTTTTTGGTTTGTTTATTGCTATGCCAAACCTCATATCTCAATGACAGAGTTATGTTTGTTGTTAAATCGTTCGATACGTCGAGTCTGCTTTTGGCAGCTTGGATTGGTTCGGGTAGGAACAGCTTACATTATAAATAAACACCAGCTGACGTGTTTCATGAATAAGCCCCAATAAAGAAGTCTCCTCGCTACGCGCTACACACCAGCGACTTACAGCTCAAGTTCACTACGTTCCCACACAATTATTATTTCGCCTCATTCTGATATTATCATCTGTTTCTTTCTTTGAAATCAGTCGAGTGTAACTATGGACTTAATACACGGCATATGGCTATGGGGTTCTTAGTCCTGTAAAAGGTATCTTCACATCGCGTAGATCCAGACCAAACTCACACAAGATTGTTTTGTGCCTAAAAGTAGATTAATCTGCCGTTCACACGGGACTTTGAAAAATGCCAGCCGCATTTACAAAACTTGTTTTATGACAGGTCGAAGCCAGGAACGAAAGTTTTATAGCTCTTAAGTTTTCGGTAACATCGAAATCAAGACTTGTTATGTGCGTGTGTGGTGAAATGGGATTGGACATAAATATCCATATCAAGACATTGATCGGCGTAAATATAAGAAATCGTATAAGAGCCGTCTGAAGTCTAGATAAGGGAATGATAGAAACCCCCGTACTTAAAACAAAAGTAGGAAAAGAGTGGATAACATTGGAATCTATTCTTTACTGTGCCTAAGACTTGGTTAAGTTGTCTGTCTGAAATTAGAAGTAGGTGGGCATTGGGACTGGTGCCTTTATATTTCTGTTATGGCACCAGAGAGAAAGATTCTTTTGTGTCTGCACAAAGTTTCGGAATCGGTAGCAGACGGACGGACGGACGGACCGACGGACGAACAGACAGATCGACCGATATACCGACTGATCGACCATCTGAAGTTTTGAAGGACCTAAGCAATTTCATCTGTTCATATGATGAACTGAATAAAATCAGTACTGTGCCGTGGGGGCTAGCGTACTCCCTGCAGTAGGCTGACATTTTAATCAAAGATATCGCGATAACAAGGTAAAACACGGTTTATACGTATTTGGTTGTTTATTGGCCAGAGTTACTAGCTACGGTCTATTCTACTTAACCGAAATTCCTTGGGAGCACGGGAGAAACTGCTAGCAGGAGGAGTTGTTTATGATCTAGTGACTTTTATGTAGAAAGTGCAGGATTGTGTGAGTTTTAAAATGCTGTGATGTGAGTTGGTGTTGTAGTTAAACAGATGGCGATTAACCAGAGTTAGCTGTATTCCTCATGAGCTCAGTTTAAAGTGTTATAATTATTATATCCATTTAGTGTTATCATGGGACTCTCCCATAGTATGTCTAGATGAGGGTCCCTAGATGTATTGTTCAAGAATTCTCTCAGGGATGCTTTCTCTACCCTAACCCTGCCCTTAGCACCAACCCAAGCATGTCCTGGAAGGGTCCTAGGGTTACACCATGTGGACACATTATAATACGCAACTGAGGTCATGATGATTTGTTGGAGAGGAATAGTGCTGACTCTGTATAATCGCCATCCATTTGACTACAACACCACATTGCTTCCAACATTTTAAAATCCACACAATTCTGCACTTTCTACATAATTATAGACAATATGTCATAGCAACTTCTTCTACTTGCAATTCTCCCATGCTGTACTTCTAGCCTACAAACAACCGAAAACACACACTCTTGTAAACTGAGGTGACGAAAGAGTAACTAAGTTTACTAAGTCAGTTGCGTGAGTCTGTAAAAGCTGCTGTTCATATGTCTGCCTCAGTTGGTTCTAATAACATTGGCCTTGGAACAGAGAGCTAGAGAACCTCATGACGTCGCAGATAGGTAGCCTCGGTCGGCGGAAGTAGAAGGGTCCAAAATGGGGACTGAAACGAAGATGTGGGCCTAAAAAGAGTGCTGTGCCACAGTCGAAGAACTGTGACACCGGCACTTGCATTTTCTGCATATGGAGATACAGCAACTCAAATTCGTGGGAGCTAACCTTTACATAAGTTCGACTCTAATAGGTCGAGTTCGTTAGCAAATCTTTTATTTCATAGAAAATAAGGGACGGAGGGAGAGGGGAGGGGGGCAAGCAGAACATTACCGTGGGTATGAGCATTTTACGAGATTTGAGGTTCCAGATAGTGAGGTCAGACTTTACATGCAGTATATTTTTATTGATTTGGGCTGAGGGGGAGGGGGGAGCCTACAGCGATTTCATTGGGCGGTGAGAAGTTTCAGCGCTTGAAAGGCACACGTGATGTTTAGGTATGAAGATGCCAGTGTTGGCTATATAAGGTTTTATACCTCTCATTAACTGTCAAGAGGTCCCATGTCAAAATACTTTCCAGACATGTTGTTTAGCTCTTCCTCCAAATTTGACATAAAGAAGAATGCCCCGAAACCAATCAGATTTTGAGAACTTAAACAGTGAAGCAGACTACCTAATATTTTAGGCCTTTTCACCCAGTAGACAGGGTAACCTTACCCACCTAGCAACAGCCATAACGCTTATACTTGAGTGGGTAAAGTTCACCTATTATGAGTCTACAAATGTTTGCACATATTTAAGCCTTTAAAATTAAAATCCAACCCCTTTGCCCCCTCCCCATGGGCCAGTTTCCTGATTTTATAGGGACTACTTAAAATTGCGTATTTTTATGCCAGGTGCTATTGACATCTTCATATCTTTAGCTAAAACTAAAAACGCAGTTAACCGCTAACAAACTAGTCTAAATATGGAAGAATGGAGTCGCATTCGTGGTTTATTCAAGATGCAGCCAGTCTACATCTGACTGGCCATGTCACTGGCTTTTATGTAGTTCATCACGTAATGTATGGAAATAGGCTTCATGCATAAACTCAGGGCCTTATGTTATCTGTCTGGTTTCATCTTCACGTCCTTTAAGGCGAGATATAGTTCGAATTAAAATAGCATTTCAGGGATAGCCTAGGTCTAGAGTTTTTCTGATGTTATTGTGTCACCGGCGGGATTTAATTAAATTCTTTTGAATCAGGGATGCATTGTGGATAATATTTTTGTTCAAAGTTGACGCCGGAGCTTTTCACACTGTCGCCATTGTTCTCACCGCCTGGGGTTATGTGGCATTGTTGTTTCAGAACGTTTTCGCTGCGTGATGTAGCAGGATTTACTGTTAATAACGTCTTGGTGTAGTTGTTTTTGTGTTGTTGTTTATGTTGGTAGTAGTGTTGAAGCTGCTGCTGCTGCTGCTGCTGTTGGTGATCATGATGGTGCGAATGTTCTAAAATAAGTGTGCATAGTCCAGGATATTGTCTCATATGGGTTGGGGGCTAGATGATCTTAGTATAGTGTAAGGGCGCCTAGGTTGGGGGAGACAATCCCCTCTTGTCATAAATTTGGGGGGGGGGGGTTAATTTTTTTAGAAGGGTTTTAGGTTTATTTGAAGTAAAGCAAATTTTGGTGTGCAGGAAAGAAGAGAACGTGCGGGAAAATCGCCGCACGTTC
>JAWQUT010000029.1:54076-73394 GCA_033807755.1 Ellobium chinense
TGATGAGTGCCTAAGCCGACCTGTCATGGGTGGGGTGTGACAGTGCAAGTACCAGGCCCACTCTTTGGTGTCGCAAGGCAGCACCGTTAATCAGACCACCTGAGGACGTCGTTAAATAAGTATGCAAATTCTGATGATAAACGAGTAAACCAAGATTGCAGCTTTCATTCTCCGAGCCTCTAGGTTAAGATGAACCCATATAATATTGCACTCTCAGGGGCGAAGCCAGTCCTATTTGACAGGGTAATCACAGATGGAGAAAGATGACGTGGCGAATATTGTGGAGTCTTAGTTTGGATTAACCACATTTACCTATAAATGGCCAGCATAGCAACACGACACAATAGCTGTTTTCTTCTGAGTAGTCTACCAGATTTCAAATGATGTAAGCCTAATTCAGATATCGGGTGTTTATCTTACGCCGTTTTTTCGAATTTTAACATCGAAACCTATGAAAATATAGATCTTAGAGTTAGATTTTCGTATAGTCAAACGTGTTTTACTGGTGTTTTTGTTCTACTATTGCTTTTGTAATGATTTGTCTCAATTAGTGAAGCGTGCATACTTCATAATCGAAATAGAAGTCTGATTATGCAGATCTTTGACCCCCAGTGAAATTTTCGTTACTCTCAGTAGGTGACTCCATTTCGTGTTGTAATAGGGCCGTCCAGATTCTCTTGCCCTGTTATGCCCAGACTAATCATACTATTATTTTTATTATGAGGGGTCTCAGGTTGAGGTATCAGGTTCTGGAACAGGGGCGAAATGAGGACAATGAACAAAATATTATAGTCCAGCGGTGGCTGATATGTGTTATTACTAACGTCATGTCAGGAACATATCAAATGGTAATCTGTGATTACCTGGTCGTAGGACCCCCGCCCCTATGCGCTCCATTCATTAGACGATGGCAACCGAATATCAAAGGAGATGTTTTGATGTAACATAGTATTGGTTCATGCGTTTAATCCCACGCGATTTGTTTAAAGAGGTCTGGTATAATAAAGTCTTGAGTTATGTATGACTGGCGGGTTCTGAATGATTCAAATCGCAGCTCTTCCTGCAGTCCTATTCTTGAGGTGTCTTGAAAGTTTTGTTCAAAATAAAGTGGACACGCCTTCATCCGCTAAGATCTATTGATCTGAATAGAAGGGCACGGTACCGCTTCTGGTATTATGTAATAATGAGGTGCGCAAATTAGAAATAACGTCACTCTCTCGTGGAAAGACATCAAATCACAACAGAGATTGCAGTTAAGCACTGCATTCATTGGGGCGTTAAGAGGTTTGATGTAAGAAATCGGTGGAGGAGAGGAGAATGACATCATGGAGTTACCATAGAGAGATCTGAAAGTGACTTGTATATTGGAATAGTTAAAGAACGGGTAGCATGGTGGAGAAACATTCTGATGTTTACCGCTTTCTTTTATCTCGTCAGGGTCGACGCCTGTTCCGTTCGTTCGTCTTTGGTTTATTGTAATGTTTCCCAGGGTGGAAACCGTATTCGGAAGGATCGACGCCCATGTGCTATGGGAAATAAACAGAGATTTATTATCAGCATTGTTGACAATTTCGAGTTGGAGTTTTATCCATGTAATCCGGTCGGTCTAGGGGTCAAACTGAAATACATAATTACACACGAACCTTCAGAATGTGGATCGACTAGGTCTGTGATTTGGGACATTTATCATTATTCCATAGCATGGGACCTGTGTGATGCATTTTGGAATAACACTGGAGAACTAAAAAAACTTAAGGAAGAGCTTGACAGTTGTCAAGTTATATGTCTCATATCTTTACAACCTGGACATGTTATGAATTTAAAGCGTCGTAAATCTCACTTGATGTCAAGAAAGACTAAGCTGCGGTTTAAGATGTCACCCCTCAAGGCTGTTGCGTTTATCCTCAGTGTCCAACCGTTCCTGTGTTCTAATTTAGGCATTTCAGTGTTTATGTCTTGAAACAATATTGTTTTTATAAAGTTACAGTGGCTTGAGGTTTAGTGTTGAATTGCGAAGAGGATGTAAGGTTTTGCTCGTCCCTTCTTTCTCTCATAAGATATTCCTTGCGTCATTGGTATAGAATATTAAGTAGACCTATACTAGTGTTTGTGCATGTTTTGAGGTTAGTTTTTATTTCTTTTCATTCACCTGTCAGGTGGGTCGGCTCACTGAAGAGCATATTTGCATTTGATGGACTGCGATTGGTAACTTTCTGGTCGAATTAATTATTCCTTTGTGTTAAAGATTTGAATTTCTTATATTAAGAGAGATATAGATTAAACTGCATGTTTGCAAACCATTTTGGGTCAACAGACAACTAGAAAAGTATGATCCTTTACATTATAGTCCTGGTGACATGTCCCATTCAGGACATCTATATTTTGCACGCAAAAATCTATGATCAGCAGATATCTTTAAGCTTTGTTTTAGAGAATAAGCCATTAGCAGTATGACAAAACAGATTGACCTGCAGTTGATCAAAGGCCATGGGGCAGTCGCAGCTTCTTTATTACATCCCCTTGGACTTTGAGAAGACAAATTGTATTTCTGTGTCGAAGCTTTCACAGGTTTTAGTTTGATGTTAGTTAAAAGTTAAGCAAAAAAGGGAGGAAAGGCAGACAGCGAAAGACATAGTTGTAAAGTCACAGCGTGTGGCGGAAACAGAGGCTCAGTTTTTATGTCGTCACCTTGAAAACTTCCCATGAAAACTGTCAGAGAGGGTGATGCGACCTCAACTTTTATGACTGCTAGAGAGTGCAATAGTTGTCTGTCCCTCTTGTTCTCGTCGTATTTTCGGGCATCTTTTGCAGTATGGAAATGGCTGCCGGGGCCTTCAGAGCAGTATAAGTGCTCCGAAATAAATGACGAAGTCTAAATGTACCATATGTGATGCATACCTCCATAATTAATATACTAACAAACATTGGGAGTGTCCCGGGAGAAATCAATGCTTATGAAGTAGCCAAGTGCCATAACAGATTCTTAAAACATAATTGCCGCCCTTGGACGCGCAGTGGGATCTTTGATCCACTTCTCACCTTTTCCTCCTAGTTTGTTAACGCGGAACTCACGCTGCCAGTGTTGCTAGATTACGATGGGACTTTTATTAGTACAGTAGTATTTAAAAATCGTTTTGCATTAGATCTCTGTCCTTTAACACTCTTTGCGTGAAGGCTTATGTCGTCTTAGTGCCACTATTGTTTACGTGTGTTAATATTTCTCTGAATTATTTGATCTCATGACCGATTCATTAGTGGATCACAAAGGATTATACAAGATAGCGCCACAGAATGACGTGTTATGAATATTTAACTTCCTTCCCAATCTTAGATTACGGATTTAGCGAAACTGGAAGCATAACAGTTGAGCAAAACTTTACAGGAACCCAATGAAAACAGTTTTGAGTGGTGAAATTGTGTTTAGTAGATGAATCACTTTTAGAATTGACTGGATTACACCTCTCGAAGATCTGAGGAAGCAAGGACTTTAGATCTGATCCCAAAAGATCTGCAGTGTAACTGACACTTTGAGGAATCTGATATAGATTATTGGAGACTTACCTACGGATTCCTAATCTGAGCCTCAAAACGCCTCATTACTCAAAACTGACCGACATTTGGATACACTTTCTTGGACTAACGTTTTCATCGGATGTAAAGTTCAGCAGGGCTGATCATGGCGGATATAGATGACCTGGAGTCGGCGGAGAGGGGGTTTAAGCGGTTGTCCTCCCTGTTTCTGCCGCCTTCTTCAAAACTGCAAACTTGTCAGAGATGCAAACAGACAGTTTACCAGCAGGAACGTATCGGGCCCGTCAATGATGTCATATTTCACAAACAGTGTTTCAGGTACGTTTGTTTATTTTTCATTTACATTGTCACTGATGTTTTCGTCATCATTTTTTTGTGTAAAGCTGCTGAATACATTGGATCTCTGTTAACACAGACATTGCTTTGCAGAATTCTCTACGAACACACTCCCATTTAACATCCTCAACTGCTTTGTTCCTTATATAAAGCACTCTGGATCAACACACAGAATTTCTAACACACTCTCAAAACTTGGTCTGAAGGATGTTTGTGTTTCAGAGTTCCGCTGATTTTGATGATATTTAGCCATGCCTTGCGTTTTGGCTTGCTGACCAATGTCCAGGGCCTTGGCCCGACATGTCACTGTGAAATGTACGTTTAACAGAACTTTTAGTCATTAAGATGCTGACAGTGAACAGAGTAAACTAATCATATTGTTAACTAGCCCATATATCATCTTCGTCTGAATCTGTACCAGATGACTCAAAGTAAAAATCAATCAAAACCACTACTTCAAGGTTTAGTACACCCACATGGTTGTTCACACTGAGGACCAGAGAGAAGACCAGATTTGTCATACTATATGAACAAAATAACTCGCATTTGGGCAAAGCCTTGTATAATGTTTCAGTTAGTGTCGAAGTGTTGCTATGCGCTGTTGTCGAATTGTTAGTGGTAGCGCTTTATAACTGATCAGGTGTTAAAGTAGCTATGAAAGACTGGCCTATCTGCGAGGGCATCTTGCAGTTTTCTTATGAGTATTTTGACTCACTGTGCTTTGTTGGGGAGGCGATCCGTATGGTCTTGAATCATATCCTCAAACTCATATATCTACAGATGTTGTGTGTGCGGAGGCTACGTGACTTTGAAAAACTATTGGACTAATCAGACCAAAAGCGATGACAAGGAGATCTACTGTCAGAACCACGCCCCCAGGGTTGGCGGTTCACGGGTGGACAACAAAGCCATGGGGATCCAGAGAGCTCTTTCAGCTCAAGACAATTACAGGTAATGTTAAACTGCCTCCTTCTTGTTCATTTCCTCTCACTGGGTCATATGCTGTGTTCTCTTTCTCTTGTCACTTTTCATCATAATCTCATCATTATCACCATCATCACCATAATCACTATCACCACCACCACCACACCACCATCATCATCTTTACATCACTAAGCATGATTGTCACCAGAAGCAATAATCGTCATCAGTTCATTGTAAGTCACAGGTTTAAGTCTCCTTTTTCTCTGAACTCCTTCTGTCGTATTGCCTACGTTCCGATCTATTTGTCTCCCTGCTACCACCGCCATCATCATCATCATTATCATCATCATCATCGTCATCATCATGATGTTCATCATCATCATCATCATCATATTCTTAAATGATGATTAACCTCATCATCGCCATCTCACAGTTCTGAGGATACTCTCATTCCCAAGGAAACAGCTATAACAGATCTTGCTCTTTTTTTCAGGAAAGCCCAGAGTAAGATGACAGAGCTCCGCTTCCAAGGGCAACAGCCTGGGTACGCCATGGACCAGGAAGCTGTTGGGATCAAGAATGCGCTGGCCCAGGGTCGGCACAATTCGCCTGGACCAATCACGGAACAACTGGGTAGCCACAAGCCCAACATTGACGAGAATGCCGTGCACATCCGTGGAGCTCTGAACGCCCAGCTGCTGCAGAAGAGGTACCAGAGGAAACTGGATAAGCATCACTACCCTCCGCACATCGTGAGTACCAATATGAGTTGTTTTGTTGTTGCTGTTGTTGTTGTTGCTGTTGTTGTTGTTGTTGTTGTTGTTGTTGTTGTTGTTCTACAATAGGACCTCATGATCTTGAACATGAAATACATGTACGCGGAAGAATCTTGCTTAGGCATTTTAATACTCTGGTCCCAAGTCCTGTATTTCCCAAACTGAAGTTTTGCCTAAGCTAGAACATCTCACCAAATTAAAATTATGGATTTATTGATTGAAATTCAAGTTTGTCAGGTCCTATTGGAGCTGCTCTTAAGTTCCCATTTTCCTCATCGTCATCGTCATCCGTTGTTGGTGTTGATTTGTAATTTAGAGCCAGTGGGATTTTGTAAACTTTGGCAAGCCGCCAGGCTAAGCTGACCTCATAATTCTGTCAATCCCGTCTTGGAGTTTTGTGTTTGTTGTTGTTGTTGCTGTAATTATTGTATTGTAGTGTGTTATGTATGGTCAGATGTGTCACATCATATAATATCAACAACACATCAGCAAACGAAAAAGTACATAAAACTCTTTTTTCACATGGAAGGCGTCATTCCTTTCAATCACAGCAACAGATATCAATAAAAAAAAAAAAGTTACGTCATTGCTTACTTTCAGTTTGCGGGAGATACATGCAGTAGCTTGTCGAACAGGTTTGTTGAGAAATTCACTAGATGCATTAGCGAGTAGACAGGGGGTCCAGTTGATAGGTTTAATTTGTTTCACGCTTGGATGGTTGTTCTGATGAACGCAACCGGAATTGGACATTAATTACACAGTGCAAGCTCAGCAGCTAAGGCGTGCATATTTGCTACATCGTGTTTACGAGAAAGTAAGATAGCGACAGGTGATTGGTTTATCGATTGATAAATAAATCGATTGATTGATTGATTGATTGACAGGTTGATTGACAGGTTGATTAACTGACTTGTTCATTGGTTGATTGGTTTTTGTAGAGTATTTTGATTTAGTTATACAGTGTATTCTTAAATAGGCTGTGTAAAATTTTGTAGAAAAGACGTGGAAAAAATTCTGTTAAGGAAGAAAAAAGGACGAACGGTAAGAAGGAATGAAGAAAGGAATAAAAAAAAGCAATGAGGGATGGAGAGTAAAGGAGGGAAGGAAAGATGGAATAAGGAAGGAAAGAAGCGAAGAGGGGAGAGGGAGAAATGAAGGAGGGAAGAATGGAGGGAAGGATGGATGGAAAGGAAGGAAGGAAGGAAGAGAGGACGGGAAGAAGTAGGTGAGAGAAAGAAGGTGCAAGGAATATAAAAAAGACAGGAGCGGAGAAAGAGAATATGAACAAGGAGGATACAAGTGCAATACGGATGCAGGAACTGCAAGAAGAATGCAGAAGTAATTAGTGCAGGATTATGGCAAAAGAAACCAAGGTTTTAGTATGCAAGTCTCCGATATTGGCAGGAGTATGTAGTCTTAAGACACCTGAGGGGAATTCCATTTGCCCATGCTTGATTGATTTTTAATTATCTCAGGTTCACCACAATACTGTGGTTCCAATAATGTATGGCGTAATTTAGCTGGTAGACCACTTGTGTGTATTGATTAGAATATGCTTGTTATAGGTCGTAATTTCAGAGAAGTGTTTGCCCACCTCAGCTGCTGCAGTTTCATTATCCTCATCATTTCCTCCACGTTCCTGTTCTCAGCCGCAATGCCATATCTCATGTTAAATACGGCGAGATATCTAGATTTAGTCTTTATCAGAAACACGACTGGCATTTCAAGCAAATACCTCTGTACCAACAGGAGTACTGCTCGCAAGTCTTACTTGCTTAATAATCAGTCTCAAGATAATTTGAAGAAGGGAACTGAACTGGTGTAGCTTAGGATTTTAACAATGTCGCCTAAGAGAGTGAAAAGGAAAGCGTTACCTTTTTAAATATGATGGAATATTTTGGCTAACTTCCTTGGTCCATGCCTTTGCTTCTACACTGCTGCACCAGTTCTGTATCCTTGACCTGGTCTGGCAAAATTGATCCAGTATTACAAACTTTCCATTTGTCTTCGTATTCTTCTGGCACAAAGGTTTTTATTTTGTTTTTAATTAGCGCTCCTGATTTATTGTGAGGGGTGATTTTAGGCACTTTAAAATAGTCTTATCTCTTATCTAGTAATTTAGATTACCCGTAAGCTTGCATTGCGTCATCTGTCATTTAAATAAACCCTGATCGATCTCCAAAATCAATCAATATGTTCAGTGCCGCGGTACTGTTTAGACTCACAGGAAACTCGTCGCTTGCAGAGACAGTCGACACGCAGAGACAGTCAATACTTTGATATCTATGACCAATTCGATTTACAGACCTAGTTGGAAGGGAAGGGAAGAGAGGACATTGATAATTTCAAAGGTTCCCATGTCTGGCTATTGATTTACAGGGCGGCTGTGATCGGACACATCAAACACTGTCGTGGCGGGGGTCATATTATTATGTGCCAGGGCGGGAAGGGATGCCTGGCCTAAGAGCGAACATTGATTTCATCAGGATTATGTGTGGGCGGTTTAACATTGACATGCAAACAAAGTGACCGTCAAAGGGGCCTGCGGTAAGTTGAACCGATGCGGCGTCGTACGAGGTCTTGTGACTGGGGGATCTTTGTACTCTTACCTCTGAGAAAGTAAAGGGCAAAACAATCCACTTTGTTTTCTGAGTAGTCTGCATATTTTTATGACGTCACGAAATGATGACCACCATAGTTCAGCCTACAGATTTAATACTCCTGCTGTAACAGACGTATTTCTCCGCTTGCCACAGAACAGGTATTAGGTTCATTCGCAATGTCAGTGACACTTAATTTGGTCTGAATATCTACGGGCACGAGTATATCTCCCTCTCTCTCTCCCTCTCTTTCTCTGTCCTTCTCTCTCTCTCTGTCTCTCTCTTTCTCTCTGTCTCTTTCACCCCTTTCATCCTAGTTTTTTTTCTTGTCTCTCTCATTTCTTTCCGTCCCTGAGCCCACACCCGATCCTTCTTTTCTGTTCACCCTCTGACGCGATCAGCTTATTTTCTTCCTATTAATAGAACATGTATAGACTACCCCATCAAAATGGTGCACTTATGACTTCAGCCAATAACGCAGCTGGAAAATCCTAGCCCTGCAACTACTCCATCTCCGCCCACTCCCTGTCAAACAAGACATAAACGCCCATGAAAATTGCCAGATGCACTTACGCCATATATTAACACAACTAAAACTTTGCATTACGTAGTCTACAATTTTTTTTCGGCAATTATCAGCGTCGTCAAAGACCCATTACGTCCTTTATCAGCAAAGCTGGCTAGTGTAAATAGTACATTCTTTCCACGGGAAACGGCTGATGGCAAAATCTGATTGATTAAACCCCGCAGGGCACTAGTACTCAATATGATATATTACGTGTTCCTCTGTGTGTGTACATTGCACTAGGTGTCTGTTTGTGTAAGAGAAGGTGGGCGATGAAATTATTTAGAGCTGGGATGAAGGAAGGCCATGACCATCTCTGCCCATCCATTCCCTTTGTGAAATCACCATCTGTCCGATTTTCAGATATAAAATTTCGGTTGACTTCGGTTGACATGCTGGAAGCCTTCTGCAGTCTTCACCCCATATATGTTGCAGCTCTTGGGATCAGCAACATCATCACCCTAATCACCACTACCATCACCATCATTACAACAGGAAGGACATCAACAACACCAACAACCACAACCATATCCTCATTATTATCGAAATTCCAATTTTATGGGGAAAATCCTTTTATAAAGGCTGGGCAAGATGGGCTATTTTTTTGNGGGGGGGGGGGGGGGAAGGGGGTATCCATAGCTGTCCCAAGATCTGGTTGCCTCTAAGATGTAATGGGAACCCACAGGTAGTAAAGACGTACCTGTGATCGTATTTTCCTTCATGTGCTCAAGTTTAGTCTAGTCCCAGTAGGTCTCTTAGGTGCTTTTTTAAAAAAAAAACTGTCTTAATCGTACTTTTCCAGTACTTATCCTATTGCCGTGGTCCTCGGGAATTTGAAAAGAGAGAGAAAGACATCGCTATGAAAGATACCTTCATCAAACATACCTACAATGTGTAACTAGTTACTTGAGTATGTAGAAAAAAAAATGGAGTAAGAACGTAAAGAAACATTGTGCTTCGGCATTCATACTGAAAAAGTAGTAGTGTCAACAGAGATGAGTACATAGCGATCTCGCTGTAGTCAAAACCTCGATGAGGTGGCTTACGGTCATCATACCACAAACACCTTATAGTGGTTATGGGGAGGGGTGGGGGGACAAGGATACCTTGACAGGCCCTTTTTTTTTTTAACAGTCCAAGGTCGAAGTAATTTCGAGAATTGAGAATGGGAACGTAGCAGGTAACATACCCTAGGGCAGCACGTTAATGGAGCAGTAGCTAGTCAGTAGCAAGAAAATTTTTTTTTTGAAGCCCAAATAGTATCATGAGCAACTGAAAATGCACGATTGAACGATGGTTTTTAAAGAAAAATAAGTGAAACAGGTGGCTTTTAAATGACCGTCTTGCCGCAGGTAACTGCGTGCCTTCAAAGTCCTGCTCATGAAAGTCCCATAGCCAGCAATGACTATGTTCCGAAGCAGATGTATTTTAACATGAAGAATCGCAGTAATCTTCTTTAAGGAGAGTGCGGATATCTAATTTGCTGCAAAATTTACATAGAAAAGGGATGACCGGCTTCTTCAAATACCTTACCAGGTGCAGTGTGACTTGGAGGATGGGGACACTACACGATAGCCTTTGAGAAACATTTTCCAGCGGGATAGAAGTCGTGGGTTAAATGTCAGCAGAGGTTGTCAAACTTTGGCGTGTCCCTCTGACATTCGGGTCGGGGGCGAGAGAAAAAATACGGCGGATGGTTCAGAAATTCTTTAAAAAATTGTGCCTCCGTACGAAAAGTTAAATAGGGAAGTGGTCGGTTTTTTTTTTTGCCTTTTTTTTTTGTGTGGTTATTGTAATGAAATCTCGTGTCGCCTACAGTAGAGATTTTTAGGATTGGAAATTGCAACACTTAGCTTCGAGAATCTTAAAATGACATTGTAAGAACCATGACATTTTTATTGTCAACTCAGGGAACGAACACCTATGACTTCCCATCTTGAGGGGAAAATCCTGTGAAATCTAAATAGGGGCGGGAGAAGTTTTTGGTTTTTCCTCTTCTTCTTAAACTACGGTCTTCAAATATCCCATACAGTAGCGATTTTATAGGTAGGGCACGGTGGCTGTAGCCTAGAGTAATTAATGCGGTACTTTGCATTGTAGACTCGTACACTGGAATTTGTCAGCACACGAGGAGGATACCAGATGACTGGTAGATAACTAGAGGATAACTTTTAACACTTCCAAATAGCGGCAGAGATATTTTTTTTAAGCTTCAGTCCTCAATTACTGGCAAAAGTTGTAGAAATTTTTAAGACAAAAAAGAAAATCACATTTGAAGCTTAAAGAGGAAGACAGAGCTTCCTTTTGCATCGTAGATATAGCGGAGTTAGTCAGCATTCGGAGAGTACACGCAATGACTTCCTATCACTGTGCGAAGACTAAGAATTACAAACAAAGAACAGGGTAGCGGTTTAATAGTTTTAAGCTGTGATAATAAAATACTGTATATACTATAATTATATTTCAAGGGAAAAAAAAAACCAGCAGCTGTGGCTGGGGAAAAAAATGATCTTTTTATTTGTAGCAGTTGTAGATAAATTTTAAGAACACTGAGAGTATACGCAATGGTTTCCTACTACTAAAGGAAAACGTTTCAAATCAAAACAGGAAAGGCAGTAGCTTTGTTTTTTAATTGGCAACTATGATCGTCAAAGATCGTATAGGCTATAACAGAGAATTCATGGATGGAAATGAGAGCAAAACAAATTTTTTAAAAAAAAGGTATACTTACATTGTAGATGCGGTGGAATTTATCAATACAGAGAAAGAACACTAATGCCTTCTCATCTCTAGGGTAAGAAACGAGATAAAGACGGCTATTTTTGTGTGTGTGTGTGTGTGTGTGTGTGTGTGTGTGTGTGTGTGTGTGTGTTTGTGTGTGTGTGTGTGTGTGTGTGTGTGTGTGTGTGTGTGTGTGTGTGTACGTGCGTGGGCGCGCGCGCTTGTGTGTGTGGTCGTGTTTTTTTTTTCCTTATTTTTTTGGTGTCGGGAGTGGAGTGGGGTTGGGGATGGGAGGAGTTTAAAGTATCTCTCAACAGTCTATACAAGGAGGTCGTCTAAAAATGGACTACATAATGTAGGGGCGGTTGTGAAAGATGACTCTTCAAATTTAACTTTGGACTTCTTAGGCACGGTAGTCATCGGTAAGTCTATGGACATAGTGTACCTTGCTTGCAAAGGTCAGCGTAATGTCAACACGGGAGTTACATTATCGTGTTCCTTAAAAAGAATAGGGAACCAGCGGGAAATGGTTGGGGTTAGCTTAAGAATGTCTTTCTTCAAAACCTAAACTCAGGAAGAGAAATGCTAAAATGTATCCTTTCCGTGCCTTAAAGAGTATAGGAAATGAGAATGACAGGCTCAAAACTAACTTGAGCTGTTTGAAGAATTCGGAAATTGTGGTTTGCATTCGCGTGGAGCTCAGAAGCTTTATAAATGGTATGCTTACCCGAGAAGGCTCTCTTTGATGTGGGGGAAGGGGGAAAAGGGGAGGAGGTGATTGAAAACGGATTTGGGGGAGGGGAGGGGCGGAGGGCGATTTTGAGGTAAATACCTAACGTTAATAAGCAGTGCCGAGATACGCAACCAGTGACAAAAATTGGAGGGATTACTGGTACCCATATACACAACGCAAGGGCTCCAAAATGGGCACTAAAAAACGTTTATTGAAATTACAGCGTGTAGATCTAATTGAAGTTCAGTGTTATTTTCGTAATTTCATTACGTTTAAAATGAATGCCGATGTACGTAGGCTATGCAAGCACAGTCGCTTCGATTCTATGTCAGCCATTGCAGAGAGCACGAATCTTTTTGGTCTACGCTATTAAGAAATATTATATAAGTTCTTCAGCCAACAGTTCGGCTCGTATTTGATTTTAAGGGTGAGTTTTCAACCGTCAGCTTAGCTGAGAAGAATCGCGAGTAAAGTGTGAATGGTTGGTTATGTCAATTCTAGACGAATTCGCGGTTACAAGAGGAAGGCAAAGAAATGCACCCGTAGTGTTAACACTTGAGTTGCAGTATTCAATGGATAGGGGAGCTTAGAGCAAAAGGAGGGGAAGAGGGAGAGGGGGCGAGAGAGAAAGAGAAAAAGAGAGAGAGAGAGAGAGAGAGATTGAGAGAGATAGGCAGATTGAGAGAGATGGGCAAATGAAAGAGATGGAGCAAATATTAATAGCCAGCTCCTTGATTATTTGGAAATTCATAGAGAAGTGAACAAATGCACACTTGATCTTCTTGTTAACAGATCTTGTTCATCTTCCCGAAACAAGGAATACGACTGAAAATACTACCGTGTGAGGAAATGCAGAGGGCCAAAATTACGGCGTGACCAAAATATTTTGAAGTAAAACTAGTCTAGTTACTTTTAGCTAAAACTAGTGTATTTACTTTGAGCACAGTGACTGAAAAAATGTTGCTCAGAATTTTGTCACAGTCACCAAGATAAGTGCGCAGATGTGGTGAGATTTGAGCAGTACAGTAATGTTGTCGCTATACGTAATTCGCGCTCGCCCGTCATTTTCCTCGTTAACTCGAGAGGTCATGTGACCCGGAGTGTAGGTTTGTCGAGATTTCGATTTCAAGGTGTTCTGTTTGTTTTTCCGACACCCTGGCCAATCTCTTAGCCTTGGGCTTTAGGTCCTTGGAACTGTATATTTCCACATAGGAATGTATCTAGCGGGTGAAGGCACAGAGGCGTAGACGAAAACAAAAAAAGGGCGGGTGAAGGCAGGGGAATGTTCACGAAAGAACTCGAAAGTGTCCGTAGCAATACAAGTTATATATACGTAGACTGTTATAATTATGATTGTGCGGCAGTATGTCTTTAACTGATCTAACATAAGAGCTTACAGCAGATGAAGATAGCATCAAATAGTTAAAAAGCAAAAGTAACTTACAGTGAGTTTGTTTCACGCTTACCAGCAGACATGCGTTTTCTTAGGCCATGGCGAATACCGTATTTTGTACCAGGGAGTCCTTATCTTACTTTCGAGCTACAGAAAGGAAGTGGAGGAGGAAATATTTATGTTGAAACCTAAAGTGGCGTTATCTTAAGTCTTCTTGCAAGAGTTTTTTTCTTACTTACAGCTTTGATCAAAGTGGCCAGCAGAGCGACGTCATTATTTTGTTTTCTATCTGTTCCGCTCCTCTAACAAGTTAGGATATACCATAGATCTAGTTCATCAAACATCATATGACATTTTAGAAATCAGCCTTAATTGTGTTCTGGACTTGCTGTGCAACAGCTACCTTTCTCTTACAGAAAGGCTTTGAACGAGAAGAGCATCAGAGTTCTAGCATTGTAATCAGTGAACTACAAGATAAGACGAATGAGATGACCAAAGTTGATATCTAGACAACGCACGATAACGTGGTATCATCGTTTTAATACCTCAGAGGAACTCAGGAAGTCTGCAATGCCCCAGCCATTTTACTATAGTTGTTGATAACTTGCCGTCACACAAATACTGTCTGTTGTTATGACTAGACAGGTAGACTGAGGAAAAGATGCATTTAATGCTTTTCCGTGGGTGTTAACAACAATAACCATGATAATTATCAAGCCTGACCTTTTGATCCCGAATCCAACGCCTTAGCCATTGGTAGGGTGAGAGTGCAAGGGAGTGAATGTTTTCAGCCCTCGTTGCTGGCGACACCCATGTGAAGCAGTGAAGTATGTGAACACTAGGTAGAAGTAATCGGGGTAAGGCAACAAGAGGAGAAGAGGTGATGAATTTCTAAGTAGTTGGGCCAGAATATATTATAAAAAAAACCCGGGACAATAGGTGCAGCCTTCTTCCAAACCATTTTGAAGTAGATCTAGATAAGGCGCAGTCTTCTTTCAAACCATTTAGAAGTAGATCTAGATAAGGCGCAGTCTTCTTTCAAATCATTTAGAGGTAGATCCCAACCTAGATCTTATGTGAATGATGATAAGCGTAGTTCTGTCATCACAACCATGGAAAATTCGCCCACAACCTACATAGATGATCTTCAGAAGTGCAGTTTATTGGCGTTCTACCCGAACTTTGTTATAATCTAGTCTTACAGAGAGAGAAGAGCACAAGAATTCCAGCCTATAAATATGAGGCAAGATGGTTAAATTAGGCTCGGTGCCATTTTTTTCAGGATTTGTAGATGGATTGATTGAAAAAAAAAACAACAACCAGAAGATGATGACGTCATCGTTTGGTCAGAGGGACAACGAAGTGTACAAGCAAAATGACTTGCAGGAAGACTCGTGGTGACATTACACATGTAACATAATTATACGAAACGCTCAGGCTCTTCCAATTATCGTCGCAAGGAAGGAGGCTTGAGATAAATAGTTCAGGGGGTGAAGACAGTGGCAAAAGGAAACGTATTCTGTCTCACTTGTTCTCACTTTTCTGCTGTCTGTCTGTCTTTTTTTATCCTCCTCCATCCTTATCACTCGCAAGCTCGCACAAGGGCAAATACGTAAGCCTGACATAGCAAACAACGTAATCGTTCTACCGTAGGCTAAAGAACATTTTTCTCACGCTAGAAATAACAGACCATCCTACATGGAGGAAAGTGGAGGCAGAAACCGAAGGAGAAGAGATTGCAAAAGCAGCTCACAGCCCAAGACCCGAAAAAACCTGACTCTTGTTCATGCACTGTGAAAACGATCAAAAGCTCAAGGAAACCTTTTAGAGTTACCAGATGACCACCCACGCGTCACAAATCCCTGTTGAATGTCCGTGATACAAGCAGGGGCTGGACCCTACTGCACGAAACTTCCTCGTCCAGTCCAGCTCAAATCGGGCGTGAAGTTAAATGTTGTTGTTGTCCTAGGTCCAGATCGCCTCTCAGAGACATCTTGGTCAGTAGGATCAACACTCTCACATTACCAGGATTAAAGTGAAAGCTGGAGGTGGGGGAGAATGACAGAGGTGCGAAGTTTTGGCATGATACCTTCTGTGCAAACCTGCTACTAAAGGTCATATTAAGATGGGAACTTTGTCATTGTAAGAGACACGCGTCCTTTATAGAATGGTATGTGATTTTGTACAGGGATTTACTCAGAAAAACTCACAGAATGTCCATGGTAACCAGATAGTCCTTTCAGATACTTGGTCGTGGGGTCATGAGGACCTTAAAGAGGAATACTCAGCAGTCATGGAAAACGGTTTTCCTCAGTGACACCATTCATATGCTGGCTCTTTGACACTGCCCACAAGAAGTGTACCTTTACGTGCTACTTTTGTCTACGCCTCCAACACCCAGAGCATTTTTACACTTCAGAATTCTTTGGATATCACTTAAAATAGCATGTATATGATAACAATTCTCAGCCCTCATGTGTAACAGTCCCCAAGATATCATACTGGACCGCTGGGCTCTTGTCATTGGACGCTAGAATTTTGCCCCCTCCTCGCCTTTAGGATGCCCAACTTCCAGCGACATCGTCCAGCAACTTCCATCACAACCATTCAGATATCGTTGACTAATAATTGATTAGGAATGCTGAACTGTCTTGTACAAACAGCCTCAGCACATTATAGCGGACAGTGGTCACTGGACACTAGAGCTGTGCCCGCATTGTCCTAGTGGTCAGTAGTCTGGAACTGATAAGTACCAGGCCTGGCATTATGGACGGATTTAATGTGGGTCGCTCGATTGCTCTTGCCTAACCATGTCCGTGGTCAGCCTGTCGGCCCTTTTGTCACCCCTAGAAATCTGTTTTACGCCTTTGACAAAAGCCGCTAGTTCTTATGTCCCAGTTTGAACTCCAGCGTCCTGTTGTGTCCTAGAATATTATTATGATCCCCGAAATGACCCTCGTACGAGACGACTCTTCATTGAGAGCACCGTCACTGGAAGTATTTCCAGATCTACATTCAACAAGTTTAATATAGGTGTAAATATTAGGTGCTGCAGGGCACATGCATAAGATATGGGGAGTGAACATTTACGCAAAGACACAATTTGAAAGCATGTACGGAGAAGATAACTATGTTTTGTTCTGTTGACGTAACCGGTTTTTGATTTCATAAACCCCAGCAAGGTATGATTGCTAGTTTTGTTGTTGTTCACTTCTGTTTCTTTTTCTGGTCATCGTTCCTTCTCAACCCTAGAATAACATCTTTTTTTGTTTTTTGGCGGGGAAGAGGGGAGAGGGTCCCACATCTTATTTAACAACTCTGGTCTTCCAGCTTACTAGACTTACATCATGAAGGTCCTTAATCCACTGTCTAATTGTAATTCTCTCCCCCCCCCCCCCCCNGTTTCGAGTGTCAGTTTTCAAGAGGATACCATCTTTCTTCTTGTTTAGCAGAGCTACAGAGCTACAATGACCTTCTCTTGGCTGACGGCTATAGTAAAGAAAAGCTGGTTGTCATCCGCAGCTATGCTTCGCTGGTCAGTACGTTCGGTTCCAGTAGACAGGGTTTCTAAAGACCTTTCTGAGTTCACAGGGGCAGAATTGATTCTGCATCGTTTGAGTCATGAAGCGAGGGTATTTTTGGCCAACATAGATTGTTCACTTGGGCATTCATTTTATTTTTATTTTGCCATCATGACCGCAATGACGCTGGGGTCATATCCTTGCTGAAATGATGGCGTTTTCAAAGCATTAATCGTTGGCCTTCAACCACACACCATGAAAAATACAATTCTGGTCTTGTGGTGGTAGTGTTAATTAAAGGGTGGCAGGTCTTTGCAGTGTGGAGAAATCAACAAACTCTGCGAGTGGTTTGATTTGTCGGAAGAATGGGCAATGCAAATACATTCAGACAGGATTGGCTAAGTCGTGGAAGGAATGCAGTGGACAGTAAACATTTAGATCTCCAACCTTTGTGCACCGCCGGGCAAAGGAGACTAGAATGAGTAAGCGAGAGAGAGAGAGAGAGAGAGAGAGAGAGAGAGAGAGAGAGAGAGAGACNGAGAGAGAGAGAGAGAGAGAGAGAGAGAGAGAGAGAGAGAAATCCAATTTTAAATTTTCTCGATTTCGTGGTTGACTCACTTTGTTCTAACAGAAATCTGGTATATAGTCAAGAACTCGCCATGTTGTGTTGTTGGTAAGCCGTCATTTCAAAAAGTTGGTTAATCTAACTTCATTCAGCACATGTGAATTCCCCCCCCCCCCCNCTCCCGCTCCCCCGGCATTTTTGAGATAATAAAATGTCTTCTTGCTGAGGTATGTTTACCCAGAGCATATAATCACCAGCATAAGTCATGGACCGCCATTTTGGTTTACATCGTAGAATCGTCCATTCGCAAGATTTATTGTTATTTAACGAATTGAGGATTGAAAGGACCATGTGGGGACGGCAACAGTAATATTACCCTCGTTCTCTATAGTTTACTGCCGCCTGGGGTGTACGATGAATAGCGCCCCTTGAGCTTTCAGTGGTGGACAAGGGTAGACGCGGGGTAGATTAGAGATGAAAAGAAGCCGAACCTAGGTCTGGGAAATGGGGGCGCTGGTCACTAAGGTCAGTTTTAGGACGGTTGCACATTAGAGGTACATAAGAATAACAAGATAGAGGGAAGGCTTTGGGTTACCAGCGTCTTTCAGCGTGAAGACTTTGTAAAACATACCATAGGTCGATAGATCATGTCCGAGAGGAGAGAGAGGGAAGGGAGAGAGAGAGAGAGAGAGAGAGAGAGAGAGAGAGAGAGGGAGAGGGCAGAAAGAATCCTACCTCAGACAGAGGGAGGGAGTTAGAGAAGAGAGAGATGAGAAGAGAAGAGAAGAGAAGAGAAGAGAAGAGAAGAGAAGAGAAGAGAAGAGAAGGGAAGAGAAGAGAAGGGAAGAGAAGAGAAGAGAAGAGAAGAGAAGGGAAGGGAGGCACTAAGAAGAACTCACAGTCTACATTAACAATATAAGATCGGAGTTTTCTATTACATTTCATTCTCTCTTCTTCTTGGCCTATTCCTTGATTTATGCATGTCAAACAGCATTGTCATGTAATCTCGGAAATCAGATCTGATGTAGCTATACTCTCTCATGCCCTTTACACTCTTTCTTCTCTTCGGCTTACCTTTGAGAAAAAATGTGGTATCACACAAACTCAAAAGCATATCTGTGTATGTGCTGGTATATTTTTAAGTGCCCATTCACTAACATGGGGCTTTTCATGACAAACCGGGCAGAAAAATGGATGACGCAAAATCCATGTACCTGTGATTACTCTGAATATTAATGACTGTGTAGATTGGCCTGTTTGTCATTTAGAAATAGAGAAGGGAGACTGACAGAAAATCGAACTCGATGTGAGGATATATTAAGACTCGATATTCCTTATCAACGCAAATTCTCCTCCGTTTGCCACCCCTCCTGTTTTTTTCTGTTCCTCTTTCAAATAATTAATAATTAAAGTGAAAAACAGACATCGACGTAATCAAACATTTTGTTTTTATAGTTTCACTGATCTCCAAGGATCACGCCTTCGAAATGCGCTCGGCCCTTTAGGTATTGTCTGGTAGGTGTTTGTTCCTATGTTGTTATGGTAACGCATGGGATAATAATACTTCTTCCTTATGGCCATAAGCCCATCATAAGTATTCACAGCACTAAATAAGGTAGCCAATCATGGGGACGTTGATGTTGCCTCCCCCCC
>JAWQUT010000029.1:73409-91072 GCA_033807755.1 Ellobium chinense
CCCCCGAGTCTTTAGTGTCATATCATTAGAGATAGACAAGATGACACTCTCAAGCATGCCACGAAACTGAGAAGCGTCTCACAGACAACTCGTTTCTGTATTAATCTTGGCTACGTGATAAGAGATATTAAACCGGTCCCCAAACTTTTCAACGGATCTGATATAGGCAGATCCAAATGAATGCCAGGTCTTTGACCTTACACTGACCAGTTTCGGTTTATATTTAAAGAATAAATTAATGCTGGTAGAAGCAGCCTAAACTCATTGCTGCAGATTTAAAGTTTTTCAGAAATTTGGGCAACTTGTTCACCTGGAATAGCCCCTATCTATTTTTGTATGTGACCGTTGCATCCATGTAGTCACTCGATGGAGAGGGGAGCCTTGAAATCTCGTAAATGAAAGAAGTCTTGAAACCTCGTAAATGAAAGAAAGTCTTGAAACCACGTTAAATGTGGCTGACAAAATTTTGCAGGAGAGCTAAAAAGTCATTTTGTTTATATCGAAATAATGCCATTATCTGCATAAAAATTGATACCCTGATTAGGAATTCTTGGTGGTGTGGTCTTGTAAAGAATACATTCCCCTGGGGAGACGAATTGTCTCTTCATATCCCGCTTATCTTTTCGAAATATATGACGCATATCTTTCTTTTAAACTGGTATACGTTTTGATTAGAGAAGTGTCACTGAATAATCTTCTAAGAAATAAATTTTGTAGGAGTTTTTGTTTTTATCTTTTTGAAACCTGTCATACTTATCTCCTTCTAAATTGATCTTCTCATTCATGGTCAAACGGGCTTGTGATATGACAGATTTTAATCTGTGAGATTAAAACAAAACAGTGAATTGCGAGAATACAAGATCTAGGCACACCAGCTAGTGTCAATGTCATGCTTTTGACGTTGCATGGATTTTTATAAGAGATTTAGAGTGGACTGGGGGTAGGGAAGTATACTTAGATGACATCTATCATAGGAGACGGAAGGAATCGGCACCCTCTGAGCAGCTTTAAGTGAAACTTAAGAAGATACTTGCAGGAACATCGACATGCAAAACATAGGACATATTGTATAATCTTTGAATTTTTAGCTGCACATGCCATTTATTATCATTTAGATTTTGTGACCAGTAGATTTATGCTCCATTAAAAAAAATATCTGTTCAGGCTACTTTGAACTCAGTTACACCAATACTTTTAACACAGTAAAATGGGCTTGCCCATTGACGTATACGTGCGCTATCTGTACAAGAACAGTTGCAATAGTTGTGTGTTTTTTGTGAAATGTCTATTCGACATCGTGTCAACATGGCATACATACAAATTACAGAGAGAGAGAGAGAGAGAGAGAGAGAGAGAGAGAGAGAGGGAATGCTTCACAAATTCAGACCTCATGTCAACAAGCTTTCTTGGTGACACAGCATAGTCGTTGCAATGCGTTGGTCCGTAAAGCCCCTTATGGTCCCCATTTTCATTATCTAATTAAACTCACGAATTCATTGATTGATCTCCTGGACTTCTGCGATACATTATATAATATTCTATGTGATCATAATGTGTTCAATTTATATATCATTAAACATATAAAGAAGAGACTGTCTGAGGGGCACTTAACTCATTCAGCTCTACCGTGTTTGACGTCACCCCATTACAAACGCTTTAAGCCCCGCAGCGAACGGCAAACGTTAAGTAAGCTGTCGTGTCATAGCCTTTGACACACACGAAACTGGAACTGGTCCAGGGGAACTGAACGAGTTAATTGTGCACTGACCGAGCATAGGTGAGGCCAAGGCTGGGGGGGGNGGGGGGGGGGGGGAACCTGGGAGAACCTGGGAAGACCTCGTGGGACTGGGAGTCTAAAATTACTGACATAAGTCCTCCGATGACCCTGCTACTCACTTTTAAGGTTTCGTTACGAAATTTTATTCAGAGAAGTTGAGAGACACACCTATTTCTTTGACTTAAGGCAACGAAAAGGTGAAGGAGAAATAGTATAGGTGGCCGAACATTTGCAGTAATCATTGGAATGGATAAGTGAGGAGGAGAAAAACACAAGACGAAGAGGAAGAAGAGGGAGGAGGTAAAGGATCTGAATGGTGATAGTGTCAACATCAACAAGTCGGTTACATCGGTCACTTCAAAATTTGTGGTGGTCTCAGTTAAAGAAATTGGAGGAAGATGAGGAGGACAAGTAGACAAGTAGAAGAAGAAGAACAAAAAGAAGGAGGAGAAGTAAAGAAGGAAGAGGGAGAAGACGAAGAAAAAGAAGGAGAAGAAGAAACACCACTACCACCATTACCACCAAGCTCAACTACAATAACAGCAGTGAAGACCAAAATTACAAAGACGACAGCGAAATACTGCAGAGTCAGTGACATTAAAATGCTTGGATCACAAAGAAGTGTGTAAGTGGAGGGAAGGAAGCTGCAGACTGCTTTGTATGCGCTGATGAGGTACTGCTTCATCTAAATTTTGATTTCGATTCATTGGAGTATTGTCCAGTGCTTTATGAAAATGTTTCCTATAATCAGTCACTCAAGTTTATTCCAGGCCTATCAGTTGACAATGAGGATGGAGTTAGTTGAGATAGCCAGACATGAATTCATAAACATCGTGCATGAAATTTGCATATCTGAATAAATGCATTAAGCTATAATCGATTGGACATTGCCGTCTACGGCTGCGTTCTAAGCCCTCGTTTTTGACAGTTCAAAGTCCTACATAAAATTTTCTTCCCAATCATGTCCTTGTCGATACCGATTTCGGACCCATTAAATATTGACAGCTGCTTTTAAATTGAATTCGCAACAGGCTAGTCTTATCAGTATGTCAGCGCAAGAAACCGGTTCCATAAAACTAAGGCCAACGGCATGACATGGCGACTCAATTCGCCTGCAGCAAAAAAATTTCATGTTACATATCCTTAATGCTATTGTTTTTGAAGTCTTGATTGAACATTAAAGTTCACCAGGTGTAAGGAAAGCAAGAGAATCAGGTTAATCATAATAAACTTGAAACGCTTTTATTATATATTTTCTCATCGAACCCAGCTGTTGTGGTTTGGCTGTTGACGGAATTGATGTGATTTCATGCTGTTTTCATGGAGACTCCAATTGACTTCAGATACCTCACTAACTCCCATCGAGCCTTGCTTCTGTTCAGTAAACATCCATTTCTGGACTGTTCGGGCCGAAATGAAACTCGTGAAGACGCGATTTTTTTTTTTTGGATGGGTTGAAAATTGCATGATGTACATAGAAAGAACTGGGTTTGTGGGAGGGAATCAGCAAAAAAAAAATAATTTAAAAACCTGAAAAAAAAATATTTGAAAATAAATTGACTACGATGTATGACAGAAGTGTCACTGTGATAGGAAAGCCTGCAGATAATCTACTCGTTTGCCTTTGATCTTTAGATGTACTATGAATGCAAAGAAGGGTACAGCTTTATATTCTGACGTCCCCTAAGTGAAAACTGAACATGCATGTAGCAATCACATATTTAGTTTATTCATTCCATTTAACTTGTGTTCATTTGGATAACTTTGCAGTGCCTGAAAGCGTGTTGACAAACAAGGAGCGGCACTACGCATTCATAGAAACTGTACTATACAGTAACGTTTACCCGTCTACCCTGCTCTACATTTAAAATAAAAAACATCTTAAGAAAATCACTTCGTACTTTAAAGCCATGTGTGTAGACCTTCCGCGGCGAAGGGAATTTTACCAGGGTAGGCCTAAGCCAGCTCAAGGGAGCGTCCAGAGGCAAAGAGACTGCAGTGCATTTCTTGTGCTTAATCAAATAGAGAGAAACGTGTACAAAAGGTTGAGACTTGCCTGCTTGCTTTAATGTGACCGAGTGCTAGTTAACACGTTCTTTCAAAACACCATCCACTTTTTTCGCTTAGTCGTGCTGGCCGAATGGTGTTTGCCGTTGCTATTTCCAATTCAAATTTTGAAATAGCGTTGCGTCACAGGGTGCAGGCTGAGTTATGGGACAACAAAAATAAAAAGGCTTTTTTGGGCTGGGGAGGAGGGGGAGGGGAAAGATGAAATAGGAGAAAAGAAAAGAAAAAGCGAAGAAAAAATGGAGGCAAAAAAGGGATGGGAAGAAGATTAGAAAAAGAGACGGAACAAAGATAAAAGTCTGATTTATGAAGCTGAATTTCGTTGTGAAAACTGAATCAGCCACAGCGAGAAAGGGGAGGGAGTAGCTAACATCCTCTGTGAAAGGTAAATCGAATGCACGTTACGAAATGTCAAACAAACGTTACCGAACATGTCCCCATTCAGCTACTCATTTTTGTTTTGTTACTGTAGCAGAAAGCTGTGGCGCTGCTTGTGCCCTCTTTGAGGAAACAACTGGCCGTCAATACCCAGGTATTTGCACAGAAACGATGCACCTTTACCTGTTAGTTTCTGTCAAACATTCCAGTCTCTGTATGCCTGTGGCTCCTTTTTTTAATTCGTTAAAGATTACGTCATGTATTTTTCAAAGCACCGTTTCTCGTTTTGTACACTGGTTTCAGCAAGACTGGTTTCGCTTGACTAACCAAGGTGTATTCATATGTTTTCAACTAGACTGGTTTCACTTGACTAAACTTAGTTGTATGTTGAGAGTAAAAGTGCAAAGCGGATCGACCAGTGACAGGTGAGAACAAAAGGGTGTCTTAACCTACAGGTCAGATGAAAATGATCTTAGAAAGGTTACAAACAAATTGTAGGCAGGAATTTACAGTGCCTGAATTCCTTGACCCACATTACACAGGAAACTAAAAGTGAATGAACATTGACCTGTTGACAACAAACCACCGATTGCATTTTATTGTGTGGTTTGCCACATATTTTGCCAATCATAATTCCACAGACGAAATAGTTTGGACACTTCATGTGCATGATACGTAAATTCCAACTTAGTTATTGCGGCTAGGTGGCCACTGTAGTCCGTGGAAGTTATTTCGACAGGGAAGTGTCTGACCACTTGGAGCACGCCTAGCTAAACTCGTAGATTGAAATTAAGTTGACCACTCGGCCAGAATAACAATTTCCCGCTAAAAAGGAGTGTTTATACCAAAATGGCATGCATTGCGGGAAACATTCTCCAGATTAATTATGTAAGCTATACACGCGAGTTCACGGTAGTAATTATAAGATCTTGCATGCATCTTAAGTAGTGATGATTATGTGTGGTTACATCTTGTTGGTGGTGGCTAAAAACAGCTCTGAGGCAATCCAGTGAAATAGGCAGGTTTAGGTTATAACGCATGTTAGGTGTGAAACGAACCAGTACGGCAGTGTCAAGTTTGCAAGTTTGTGACGTGAGAAGCTGCTTTCTGCTATTCACATCTCGTGTTTGCCTTCCTTCATAGACAGGTCTATTTTTTTAAAACAAATTTGGGTCTTTATTGCCTTGAGCAACAGCCACGCTACGCAGTCACTGGTGCAGAACTTGTAGATGTAAAAGGTAGTCAAGGGGCGATTCCGATTCCAGAATTCCATTATCGATTCCACGTCAGGAATCGAATTAATTAGGTTCCAAAGTACCAAATTTTAATGGACTACCCCATTTCTTTAAGAACAATGACTGAGATAACTGTTTAAAATGATATTCAGCTCTGAATCTCTACTGTAAGTTATCCGGAAATGCAGGTTGCAATTTTGCGCGACTCGATTATTAATATAACCTTTTGCACAAACTCAGCAGATTCATCGCCAAACTCTCAGATTTTGCTTAAAATCACTAAATCGTTACTTAAATATCCCAAATTGATAACCAGCGCTTCGACCACATATCTTTACTTATAATTCGCCAAAGCTGGCGAGTACTTGGAATCGTCCTCGAGTCTTCCGGTTCCGTGGTCCAAATAAGATAGAATAGAATCGATTCCAGAATGTTTGAAATCGCCCATTCCTAATAAAAGGGCATGAATTTTCGTGGATTTTTATAACAAATTCCCAATCCTCATTCTGTTAAACGTACATTTTTTTCCTTGAAAGGAAGATAAAACCTTACGACGAGAATAGGGCCCGAACATGGAGCCCATTATTCCTTGCACTTAATTCCATCCATCCGTGCAGTATTTTATGGCGTCCTATGTGTTCATTCAAGAGCTGGAGAAGGTTAAAAGAAGGGATAGGGCGTGTCGCTGTGAAGCAAGGGCAAGTCGTATAGTCCCAGTTTTGTAATAGGTGTGCTGTATTCAGTGAATCAAAGAATGAGATTTTGCAGTATATTAATTTCATTCTGAGTAGGGGTGCTTGTAAGAGAAAGAAATCAAGCCTGTATTAATATTAATGAATTCTTTGAGATAGAGTCAACCTTGATTATGAAGTTGCATAAATTCAGTGTTCTCTTATCAGGTCCCTTATTCCAAATGTAGGCCTACGTCATTTCCGAGACGCAAGTTTAGCAATACACCTGTCCTCACTGTAGGATTCATTCATTCATTCATTCATTCATTCATTCATTCATTCATTCATTCATTCATTCATTGACATCCAGCCATCATCGATCATTTAGATTCTTCACTGTTTGATGGCCAGTGAGGCTGAAAGATGTGTCCTAACCGGACCTCCCATGACAAGCGTAAACACGTGCTCGTGGGCTATTTGCTCCGTAATTTGGTACCGGTTAGGTCTATAGTCAGAACAGGAGTTGTTTTCTTTATCGAGTAAAGGTAAGGAATCAAAGTGACCCGTAGCTCCTTCATGTAGTATGGAGTATAGTAATCTTTCTGTAGCTCGGTAACCTTTTCCCTTACCAAGTGTAAGTAACGAAATTTGTGACTTGTCTCACAGTGACCTCTAGGTCCTTCCTTCGGAGTATGCATCCGAATAACCTGGGAACCCTTATCCCTGACATCATATAGAAATCACGAAGTCTGTGAACTGTCTCAAGGTCTTCAGTTGTCAGATAGTGACCCACCCGGTGGGAAAGTAGCGGCAGTGGCCGTTAGATATTATTATAGGGTAGGTCAGCAGTTTTTCTCTTTACAGTACATTACCAGCACAACTTCCACAGCTGAATAACCATCTAAAAATATCTGGAGGGGAAACCGGTTAAAAAAAAAAATCCCGTCACGCCACTCGATCTAAGTGACAGACTTCCATTTTGGTATGAAGAATGACGTGCGCTTTTGTATTGATGACCTAAATTCGGGTACTTGCTTTTCTTAAGGCTAATCTCACAGTCACGAAGTGCCAGTGCGTTCAAGATAAGAGGTTATTTAGAATCTACCAATGTGGTGTATGTATTGATATATCTATCTAGGAATGAATTTATCGCATTTCATTCAAACGGAAAAGCATTACCTGTCTGGAAAATGAGTGGCCAGATAACACAGTTCGACTGTAAGAAATCTTTGTGTTTGAAGTCCCCTAGTCAGCTGACAAAAAAGTACATACTGCGCCCATAGCGTAAGACTGCCGGATCTACGTAAGAACTATAATCAGTTGCACGATTCTAGAATCGCAGACACATCATTCCGAACGCGACGGAAGAATATTCAGGCCCGGAAAACCCTGGAGATATCATTATCAAGATCGTGACTTTCCGTTCATTTGATCAGCCATTACTGAAAACAGGAATGTTCCATTTTCCTACTTAGTCTGGCCACATGCTAAGGGTTATCACTTCAAAAATAGCTAGTGAGTCATAATATTATTTTTCCTCTCATAACCTTAAGAGTCCGCAACTGTCCAGCTGATCAGTCTCTGTAAAGGATCTGTCGCGTGGAAATTGATTCGCGTGTTTGCCTCTCTGAAGTCATGGTCTATGACTAATATTTATTACTAATTCAGTTATTCCTTCGTGGTCTTGAACTGCTTGGTGACGTCAGTGCATTCCGGCAACGCAATCTTAAGCACGCAGTTTACCAGGTACAATGCAGTATTATCATTGTTCATTGAATGATGTCACCTAAACCTATATATCCGAGTTGAGAATCAGTTAACAGGTTTCAGCTAACAGAGCCAGTAGATGCTCTTGATCTACAGCACCGCCCCGACATGTCTGTAAACCAGCTTAGGGTTGTCAGTTTGGGAAGAAAAAAGACACTCATCATTAATATTTGTCTTAATTCCTGTTTCAGATTATAAAGATGTCATTAGCAGCCATGACAGTGGAAACTAGTGGGATGTAGAGAAAATTTTGAAATCACGCTTCTTTTCTTCTTATTTCTTGCTGTAATGAGACTTAACACTAGGAGGAACGATAGTACTTAAGGAGAGAGTGGGATCGGTTCATTATCTGAATGCAGAGGACAACAAAGAATTAACCACTCCTGCATACTCAACGGAAATTGGACTTACAGCATACAAGAAAACGATTTTTCAATGGATAACACTTTAATTTCACCTGGCCTTTACCGGCTTTCGTTTCTATAAAGCCGGGTTAAGCGAACATTGTAGCATGATTTACTGAGGACAGGAGAAAAAGTCTCACCACCCACTGGAAATGCCACCTGCGCTAATTGCAGGATAATCATACATTTTAGGACACATTATTTACAACCTGTCATTTTTGTTTATGCCCATAATGCTATGTATATGTGTTGCCCACGGATGTCAATTAATCTAGTACAATAGCGTGAGAATATTCCTTTATTATTCAGCGGGGGTTAATTCGAAAACCACATTACCTGGGGAATTCATTCAAGTTTAATACTTGATATTTGAGACAAAACACCTCAAAATTCCAAATACCAAAAGGCTGGACACTTTCAAGAAACTGCTCGAAACACAATTTGTCCATTGTATAGTTTGATTAAACCATTCTATAAACCTGACGAGTCTTTTACAACAGAATATCCTACACTATACTGTTTGCTTTTCTTCCTCGTATTTAGGTGCGCTCGCCAAGAGTGCGGTCAGACAAAATCCTGTTGATGTCCTAAGGTGTACTTAACCACAACCCAAAAGCACCTTGGGAAAGTCATGGATAATTTGCAAGTATTCGTGTCGTCGTGCCATGGAAGGCATGCCCATTGTGGGTGTTACACTTTGTTCTTAGAGCCTCTAAAGAACAGAAGAGTCTTGGTGCATTTTCACGCTGACATTATTGTTGTATTCATAATTTCGTTTTGCTGGAAAGTGTACAGTATGTAGGCGCCTCGACAATTATCTTTCTCCGTCTGGTTTACCCAGAAGAAAGCCACCGACGCAGAGACTTAACAAACAATACATCAGCATGAAGACAGTCTATTAAAGAAACTGCCGACAATGATAATTATGAACATAGTTCGTCCTGAATTTGTCATGGTCTAAAAATGTTTTAATTATGCCTGCCTATTGCCTGTGGGTTTAATTTCGGAACATAATTTGTGTGGGGATTTCCGTGTGTGTGTGTGTGTGGGGGGGGGGGGNGGGGAAATATCTATTTGTGTGTAAAAGTTGAAAACATACTGGCCTCACGAGAGCGGAGAAGTGGCTTTGGGAATAGGACTTAAGATTGTGGGTTGAGGAGGATTATGACTCAGGGGCAAATTGAAGCAGTTAGGATTATAATAAAGGATGCACCTTTATTGCTGTGTTCATTGCCATTAGCCATCGCAGTTACGAATCGTGGAGGGGCGANGTGTGGGGATTTCCGTGTGTGTGTGTGTGTGGGGGGGGGGGGTGNGGATATCTATTTGTGTGTATAAGTTGAAAATATACTGGCCTCACGAGAGCGGAGAAGTGGCTTTGGGAATAGGACTAAAGATTGTGGGTTGAGGAGGATTATGACTCAGGGGCAAATTGAAGCAGTTAGGATTATAATAAAGGATGCACCTTTATTGCTGTGTTCATTGCCATTAGCCATCGCAGTTACGAATCGTGGAGGGGCGAGGTTGCCTCGTTTAGAAATGATTTTAATGTATTATCTTTGAAGACGCGGCTGATGAAATCACTTGCAAACTAATACAAAGAGAGTCTAATACTAGGCTAATCAAGGCAAGGAAGAAAAGCAGTTATAGGGCCGGGAAGAAGAAAGTTCACAATGAGACTCGATCCTTTTACCCCTGTGAATGGGCTCGTGTTCATTCGAAACATCATTGTAGGAGAAAGGTGGAAAACGTCATACATGTATATCCTTGAGAAGAAGTCATAGAAGACAGCTGTGATAAGTTTAGGCTCGGCAAAGTTAATTTAAGTACGGCGATATTTATGGAAAGGTCCGTAATATATAATCAGATTTAAGAAAGACAAAAAAAAAAAAGGGGGAGAGGGGAAAGTATGCAATTATAGAATTATGACCTGGATATCCGCATTTATAAAGGGGAGACAAGCATGACACAGCATCTGTAATATTTAATTATTCTACTTTTCTGACAGTTATCGTAGGATCTGAATTACTAAATATATATGGTTTATCATTTATTATTAAATATTCGTTATTTTCATGACTTTTTTCCCCTCCTTTTTAACACCAGGCTGACTATTTTTGGCAACAATATCATACTGAAAGAAAGGAGTCTATGAGATGCAACTTGAATTCCTCTGTAGTGTAATATTATAGAACATCCGATCGTTTATCATCCGAGCGTTTATCATCCGATCTGCCTATGTCTTTATATCTTGCAACCAATCAAATTCAAGCTTATGTCTCTAAATTAGGAACTGAGATATCCGGCTTTGAATGTAAATAGGGCCATCCGGTATCAGAGTTTAGCATTTTAGGGAAATAAAAAGCAGAATAATTTCTGTACTTATAAACACTGATTTTGTGGGCAAATGGTCAGAAATTATGGATAATTTTAAGTTTCTTAATTTAGATTAATTGTATAGTATAAAAGTATTGTTCAGTTGCGATTTTCTCCTTTTTGCTTTTGGCATTGCCTAGGGTGACCCTCTGCCACTTCAAACAACTTCATCTCCGGCCAGAATAAAGCTAGATCATTTTATTTTTACCTGAAAACGCACATACGTTAAGCTTTCATGGCATATCAAGAACTTGATTGAGCCAGAAAGCGACGTCAGCCTCATATTTACTTGGTGGAAGACACATTATAATATTATTATGCTCGTTTTGGGGAATTCATCTAACACATCGCTTAGCCTGGCTTGATAACTGTATTTGCAAGAATTTTGACATCAGAATGCAACTAATACTCAATGATTAGAGCAGGAAGTTGAAGCCGGGATTACCACGAAGACCGCTTGATATCATGATAGATCTGTTAACTATTAGACACACGATTCTCGAGAGGGACTGGATCTGTTTCACAGATGGAGATAAATTTTATTAAAAAAAATAAAAACATGTATGCTTTCAGTCAGGATCTCCAGTCCTTTATCTTGCATGCCTGCAGATTTAAAAAAAAAGTGGACAACTCACGTTATCGCTAGTAAAGGCGATGCATTCTCTCCTCCTCTTTGTGCGACTCTCAACCTTCAAATTTGTCATGTTTGATTTATTATTCGCCGTATTGCGCCTGGGTTTTTCCTTTCTCATTGACATAAGGGAAAACGTTATCGTTAGCCGTATTGCGCTTGGGTTTTTCCTTTGATATTCGGGGTAAACGTCAGATATCTCCTTTGCCAGTCGATCAGTCTTTTAAGAATGTTGCCAGGCGACCAATTCCATAATAAATAGCGATCTGTTATTTTACATTCCCGGAGGTGAAATATAAACACAAATTAAAACACTTGCTCCAGGTTCATAACAACACTGAGGTGTTAATATTTGCAATTTGGAACTTAACATTTTCAATTTGTGTCCTAAGTTCTTATTACGGTTAAAAGTTCATGGTACATTACTAATTTGTCCGGCGGATTGGCGGTACTTGTCCCACAAAAACGAACGAAGGGGCCGAAACCGTAGATTGCCAGGTCCGCTGTCTGAGTTTAAGCTATACTCACTGCCTGCGAAAATAAAAAGTCTCCTCATATACTTTTGAGGCTGGCATTTAACCTGGCTTTGAAATCTAATTATACATAATTAAAAGTCTTGCTGGCGAGCACATACTAGACTCGTTACCGCGAAGTCGCGGAAAATCGGGTGAAAATGAGAAACCAAGCTATGTATGTGTGTTTGTACTAAGAAAATGTTGCCATATGACATCGCTTCAAACAAAAATTGATAGACAGAAAGGCTTTGAAGTGTCTGCTTAATTTATGTTTGGAACCTTAAACTTAACATTTAAAAGAAGAAAGTATGACATTGGACTCTTTACCAGCATTTTAAAGGATTTAGAAAGGGGAACAGAGATGGCCATATTGACGTTCACAACCACCTGTTTCCCCTGCTAATCCAGTGCCTGTCACGCAGCTTCACGTGCGAGAATGGATTTGTGTCTTTCGGTTTACTCCTTAACAATGACTTTTATACGCTCGCGCATTCCAATGAATGGCATGTTGGCAAAGGGTTAACTGAGTTCGGGAAGAGGAATGTAGTTAAAACACATCCATTCAGTCGTCAATACAGTGATGTTTCGACTAGGCCTAGGCTCTCTCAGAAAATTAATTGATCGGTTGGCGGGGAAAGAGAGAGGTTAATATTGGATTATGTAAAGCTGTGAACTGTGTTTTGATTATTTCTGGTGTCTGTCTGTTCGACACCTTTACATGTTCAGTTTGCTGTATCATTATGTCCCCGAAGAAGACCAACAGAAGGCCGAAAATTTGGAAAATGAAGATCTACAACTTCAGAAGTTGTATTTCTTATGGACATCAAACTTGGTACTTGTGTAGGTCCCTATGTCTTCCTGAATGGTAGTTTCGTATGGTCTTTGGGGTCTGTATTTTTATCAGTTTCAGTTCATTCTGATTGTATATATATATAACATTATCTGGCCTAGATTGTCAAAGAAATTGGATTGTGACACCTCTGCTATTTTTCACACATTTTCCATGACTAGTAAAGGAACCCTGGTAACGCACATCCCCTTGGAACAAAACTCTTAAGGATGGGTTGCTAGAGGAATGCATTACCCGAAGCTCGTTACGAAAGATACACAAACCGTCGAGACATTTGAATGGGATGCAGGGGACTACGTTACGCCAGTGAATATCTGCGCCTGGTCTACTTAGGTCTTGTCTCGTATTGCATGGTTTAGAGTTCAGTCACTCTTCTACGCATTTACTATAGTATCTTACCATTGCCCTGCTATGGGAGCGACGTGACGAAACTGTTCAGAGAGAACTTAGAGATGTTTCACGAGGATACTTATAAGGGATGCGTGTTAAACAGTCAGTTGGTGACTCCCAAGCCATAAGTTTGAATCTAAAGACTGAATGAACAAACATGTTTGTAGTCGAACTGTGTCACTTTGGACGCACCGAGTGAATCATAGGTCAGGTTCATGATGCCGTTAGAAAGATCCATTCTTAGGTCTACATTCTGGAAAACCGAGTTCTCCATACGTCACTTTCTGTTTACCACTGTCGATGTCAAACGTAGAAGGACAGAACCTCTTGAGCGCCACTGGCGTTGTTTTTTTTTGTGTGTGTTTACTCGCATGTTTTTCTCATTACATTGTTGAAATACTAGGTCTTGACATGTGGTGGTGACTCTGGCCCAAATGTTAACGACATTCTAGAGGCCAGTTTTTCCAGCTGTGGATAAACTGCTTAGTTGTTTGAGGTTGGATGTTATTTACAGGTTATGGTCAAAATAAAGGCAGTCGTTTAATGTGTCGTTCCCATGGCAGTGTTCTAGTAGTCAAGCGTGACATTCATGTCACATTCAGTAATTTGACATGACCTTTCCGGCCTTAAACTTTGATTCAGGGTTAAATAGGTAATCTTGTGGGCTAGGCGTAGTCGTTTTATTGCTATTGCACGTGTGAGTGTCTTTGTACGTGAAATAAGACAAACAAATACGCAGATAATATGACATTCAGTGGCAGTCTTTAATCAATCAGGACTTGGCTTTTGCTGAACTGACCTTGATAGAATGGCAGTGTGTGTGTGTGTGTGTGTGTGTGTGTGTGTGTGTGNAGAGAATGTCGTCAAAGATAGACAGACAGACAAGCAAACAGACAGTCAGAATTACGACAACAACGCCGAGAGTGACCCTTGCCCTAACTGCGACATCAGATACGTACTAGCGGCATCCCCAGCAGCAGCAACAACAACAACAACAACAACAACAACAACAACAACAACAACAACAACAACAACAAGGTCCCCTCTTTGCTCTCCCACGACAGGTTCGGCAACATCTCGTGGGCTTAACCACGACCTGTGCCCTCGCACCTCTACAAGCCGTTTGAGTGTATTTATTCTTTGCCTTGATTCATCGCCGAATGATGTCTATGTGCCGACTTCAAAGAAGGACAGCTTACTTAAAATTTGTGGTCGTCATATAAGACGCTATATAATGTGTTTGTTCAAAGATAGAAGACGCCAGGAAACCTATTTCGCCATTAGTTTGACTAGCTTTCTCTCCTCACTAAAAAAAAAAAAAAATGCCAACGACCATCCAGCTGCACTGTCCCTTTTTTTTTGTTTTTGTAAAGCCTTTTTCGGTTTGGCGCATTTTCTCAGACTAAGAATATTGCGTCGTAAAATGGATAATTCATTAATGCGTCATCTCCAAAATCACCACAGTCATCATCATCATCATCATGGTCGTCATCGTCTTATCATTACCATCATTACACCCCTACCAATACCGAAACAGCATCAGTTGTAATCATTTTCAGTAGCCTCCGTCATTTAATACTTTTTCAACAGCCGATACTTGCGGAAATGTTGACGAAAATAGCAATGTGAATTTTGGATAATGCTGTTCAGTTAATGAATGCTAACGGTTCAGCATGATCAAGCGTCTTGGTTTTAATAGCTTATGCGTCAAAACTGTTGATGAGTAGCCATAGAAAAAGTCGTGAGAGGCAAACCTGAAAGTTGCAATCAGGACACAAGAAGCAAGGGGAAAGCAGAGAAAAACGTCCTCTCATGACACCAGCTCCAAAACAATAGGAGGAACTAACCTGGACTCTTAATTCGGCCAATATTTACCGTGCTCCTCTCTCATTGGTCAAATATTGACACTTCCTGCAACTAGGAGGGGAAGTAACCCAGCAGTTGAACGGCCAGTTTCTATGTTCACGCACGAGGAATCTATACGTTCTCTCTTGTTAAAATAATGGCACGCAAATGTCCCTTGTGTAACAACGGATTCCATGTTTCGCGCTAGTTCTGCCGTATTTTCGCGACGAAACAGAACCTTGGGTACAGGTCAAGAACATTCCACGCGCCTTCGCGTGCTCGATTTGGGAAAACAGATGTCAAATTTGGCAAGATTTTTGTCATATTATGATGTTAAGAAGGCTTTCTGCAATCGGGACAGATTACCACGAAAAGTTTGACATGCTTAATCATCTCTGACAGGTTCTTGAAATGCTGTATGTGTTTACATATGCGCGTAATAGGAGTATAGACGTTGAAGTTTTTACATACCGAGAAATATTCCCATAGTACTAAGTTAAAGAGGTTAGACAGAAGAGAGTGCATAAACTCTGTTCATTAATGGCATGGCAAAGATCAGAATTTGTATTTTCCCATCATTCAAAGAAAATTACCAAAAGCTATCTCCGAAATGTATAATCCCATTAAACGCAGCAACGTTATAGGTGTAGTAAAGCATAACATTATCCTTGAGGGCCCAGCAGGTAGCGTTTTTATGCGATGTTCACCGTCGCTGTGTGAGGTGGAATGTGTCATAGAGTACATGAATACGTAATGAGCTGCTCAGCTTGAGATTGCGGTTTTCAGTCTGTCATGAATATGCCTTGATCCTCATAATAATCTCTCCTTCGCCCCTCCCAGAGGGATAATACGGACCATGCAGACATTCGTCTAAGATTTTGTTAGAAATGTCACCAAAGAAGATGTGAATCTTAATGACATTCTTTCTGAACTAGATGGCCAGAAACTGTGAAATTCGGGACTGTCAGTGGCCAAGTAAGAAACTCCAAGAATCTTACATTATAGATTGGACACCTGGTCTTTATTTGTGCGTCTAAGAGACTTTGAGAATCCTACACTGGGTCTGTTGCCCATTGTATGTGAGAAAGTTTGAGAACCGGACTTTGTGTTTGGACGCATTTTTCTAAGTGAGAAACTTCGAGCAACTGACGTTATGCAGACGCGATAGACATCCAAAAAAATAATAGTTGGAAAGAAAGTCGGGCAGCCCCATGAGATGGGTCGGTGACATGACTTTTCTGACGCCTTGCCGTTTGTTCTAGGCTTGGCTACATTTTGGTTTTCTCGTCACGCAAATTTATCTGGTTAAATAGTATGAAAGTGTTGTCATAACAGAAATAACCTAGTTTTGGACGCCGCCAGTCACATACAAACAGATGTTAATGCGGGAGAGGACATGAATACAAAATGCATGCTGTCGACTCCATCTTAACTGCAAATTCAATGTAGCATATGAAATGTTGCGATTAAAAGGAGTTGGAGTCATGCAGTGGTTTTTTTTAAATACAAAATAATTACTGCATTCTATCACGATTAAGCGAAAGTTGGAATGAAACCGATGCCAATTCAGCTGACTCAATGATGTAAGAATGCAACGTTGATGTAGAATGGATTCAATTGTGTCATCCTTACAGCAAGCTTACATTGTTTTCAGGTGATTTTCTTTACCCAATTTGTCGACATTCATTTCCCGAGATACCAAAACATCTTGCTCTGCTAGATTTTGTATTCTGTCCACATAAAAAAGACCATTAGCAAGCCCAAAATAAAATAAAGCTGGCTCTGTCAGGTGTAGCTCATTAAGATGATCTCACTGCTTTGACCTAGTTTTTGAAAACCAGTTTATCGGGGCATGGATACAGTAATTTGTACACTTTAATCCTCCGGTCATTCTTAAGATATGACCATCTGTCTTCCACCCAGTGTCATATTTGTGTTAATTTTTAATGTGGGATTTGGGGGATATGCATATATTAAAGGTCACGTGTTTGATCTGAAGGTTTACATGTAAACTTAAGGAAACTAAATACAGCCATAATACTACATATTAGTTAAAACTGTCAAGAGTGTAGCAGATTGTAAAATGATGATTATTACACTTGGAAGTCGAGGAATTGATTTCAGGACTAATAGGGTTAACGAAAAATCAGAATGTGACGTTACTTTTTATCGTTCTGAATTCCAAACTGATAATTTACAGGACTTTCCTGTATTGTTTACTGGAAACATTTTTCACAATGACACCCTTTCCACTTATGTGTTTGTTTGTATTTATTTATTTATTTGTGTGTTTGCCTTTACATTTCCTCATGACATGTTATAAATTTTATAAATGTATCTTGCCCGATATCCATGTACCTCCTTTGTTACCATCACATCTTTGTAGAACGATCGGTAATGCTGGTATGAAAAATGTACTTGTTGTTTAGATGCGCCTTTCTCAGAACACATTGGAGGTAGGGAGGAAATTTTCTGATGGAATAAATGCGTCCGTGCTGGCGTGACAATCATCTCCTTATCCACCGAAACGTCCACACCGTTTCCTTACAAAACCAGTCAAAGGCATTTCGCCAATATCGTTGATGAGGCGCTCTTAAGATAAGATAAGATAATAAGATAAGATAAGATGTTATTGTCCTTAAAGGCACAATGCCTTGTTTATCTTTATAATATATAATACACAAATTAACAACTTAATATCTTAAACTCAGACCAGTACACATACATCCACTCACCCACTTACGCCCCCCCCCCCCC
>JAWQUT010000029.1:97603-113347 GCA_033807755.1 Ellobium chinense
ATTCTGCAGAAAAACTGGTATACCCATAAACTCGGAATATATTATGAACCAGTACCCTGGAACCCGAGTTCGTGTGAAATCTCACCGTATATCTTTGGAGGCCCTTTTTTGACTTGTTTGACCCACGGCCCGTCGGGTTATGACGGTGCGCCAAACACAACTTCGAACACTCTTAACGCACCCGGATTAACGTTGACGGGTTAATCCAGCAGGTAAGCCGAGGACGCGACGATTACAGAAACCCAGGAGTTGCAGATTACCGAGACTGTGGATTATACTGGATCTGTGGGAAGGGAAGTGGGGTTGATTCCACTTGTTAAACAAAGCAAGTTGCTCTTGATAGTGTCACGTGAATGACTGAAGAGCCGGGGGATTTCGATTACCGAACGAAATAATTAGTCTATCCCCCTAAAGCTCCCGCCGATCTGATTTCATCCATTTTGCAATTTCCTTTGGGTAAATGCTATGTTAAGGCCCTCGTACCTCCTACATGCACAGCTCCTTCTCTGTTCAGCTCCTTTATTAAACTGATTCACAATCAAAATAAAGTCCTTATCGTTCTGTATCAAATGTTTCCAATCTGCAAATAAAGCAGTTGGCGCCCGGAGACGGGGTGTTAAACCATTGCTTAAAAATTGTAACTTACTTAACCAGTGCGAGTTTTGGATAATACCTAAGAGAATGTTTCCCCTTGACTTGTACAGTGCGATATTTTTTGTCATAAGTGAACCTAAATTGTACAAGAACGTGATGGCAAAGAATATGGCGTAGCACAGAGCAGAGTGTGTTGACCCACATAAAACCGCATCTCATTGTTCTCTTCTAGCTTTCCATTTCTTTCCCGCAGATTTATTCATCTGTCCGTCTTTATAAAAGGGGACTTTCTTCCGATCGTAGTTCCAGATGTTTCTCACAGCATGGTACCTTACATTATCTTCTGTATGGTTCATGGACTGAATAAACTTCCCTCGTATTGAGGACACCTATTGTCAGCAGCGACCCCTTTCTTGTTTGTCGCGCCAGTCCCAAATCATCACGGGTCACTAGCGACAGGCCTCCATCACTAACCCACTGACATGGTTTCCATGGTATCAACATGTAGACTATGGGGGACTGAAATACCTTGGGGGAATGTGTGAATTAGAGTATGAGATGGCATATTTAGTGTCCGGAATACGTTCATAAGGAACATCTTTTATAGTTCGTACAAAGAGGAATATGGCACATATTGAAAGTTGACAAGATATTAGTGTTGTAGTTTGAAAGAGCTCGATTTGAGAAGAGTAAATGGTGTTTCAGTTTAGGGCGAATACAGAAATAGTATTAAACTAAAGTCTTTAGAATTGTCGAAGAGTGCGTATGGCACTAGGTGCATGAATAAGAATAAGTCATAATTTTACGAAGTTTGGGCGGCCTCAGTCAGTGTTACTGAGATTCTTCAACACTTTAGGACTCCAGACAGGGAATCAGTTGCTTCTGAAAGGAAAGGTTCTGTGAGGGGTAAAATACATCAAAAAAGGTTTCGCACATAGAAGAGTATGATTAGTCAAGAAGAAACTTTTACGTAGACGTTTCTTCAGCGATACCACGTGGGCTTCAAATTCTAATAATATGTCGAATAAAGTCATAACTGTAGCAACTATTGAACCCTACACCTCCATGATATTTCATGTACTCAAAACGCCATTTTGTTTCGATAATGCATTTGAATCGAATCCATTATTTTCTATACAATATCAGATTTTATTCACTAACTCGAATACATAACAGACTCTGTCCTCTGACATGCAAATTATATTGTAATAAGGTTTTGCTGTCTAGAAGAAAGTAAGCTACAACAAAGAAACAAAGGAAGGAAGGATTACAGGCAAGTGGATGAATTGGCTTATATTGAGTTAAGGCAGACACAATAGCTAAAGAATAAAACGACAAATGTTAAACCGAAATTATCATTAAAACGAAAGGAAACAAGGATCCCTGTTCATTTACCTTGTTTTAAGCTTCTCCGTCTAAACCGGATGTCTGTTTAATTCAAACATAAATCTTTAGTCCCGCGGATTTCATTTTAACCGTTGTCTACTGTATTAGGAGGAAGTGGACAAGGACAAAACTGGCAAAGACATATGTGTGTCCGTTCTTTGCATGACATTTACAAGTATGATGCCACAATATTCTCCGTTCTTTTTTTAAATTAACACGTCACTTTCGTGCCTGAAATATCAGTGCAAGAATGAACGTCAAATTACGTGTCACCAGATTAGCAAGCATGCCATGAAATATGGAGACCCTGGTAGTCTTTGGAGTTTTTAATACATATGCATGTCCATGTATTATTTTAAACCCGATTTTAGCACAATATTTGCAGAAAAAAAAATAAATTTAAGTATCGCATTAAAGATATAACAACAGCAGCAACAACAACAACAATTAATAGTTATGCTGCTGCTACTACTACTACTATTGCCTCAATAACAACAACAACAACAACAACAACAACAACAACAACAACAACAACAACAACAACAACAACAACAACAAATACTACTATCATGCATCCTCTTCTTCCTGCTACCATTATTATACTGCAGTATCTATCATTTCTACAGTCTCTATCACCAGCATTTCCTCATCAAAAATTACTATTTCTACACAGCTGCAATGAATGACAGCTTTATTTTGTCAGACATGAAGTCAAAGTGACTCACGTAAAAGCGATACACAGGAATATAGAGCTAGATTAACCCTCTAAGACCCAAGAGTGAACATTCTGTTAGAAAATGTATTGTTATATGTACTGAGTGAAGAGTGCACATGGCTTTGCTTAATACAATATTAGAGACAAAAGTTTAAAAATCTAGGCACAATTATCATTCTGTGGTCACTGAGGCCGTATTATACGAGTATAGAATGCTAGGTTTTTTTAGGACTATCTTTTATCATAATTAAATATCTTCTCTAAACCCATGTGCCAAATATGGAACAGTGGGTCCTACAGGATTAAATCTGCTGAAATCGCTCGACTGTCTCCATGTTCTTGAGGCTCTGAGTACAACAGATTACACAAAAGGTCATTAATGTTCCATTTGTGAGATCGAAAAGAGGACATTATATGTGACGTAACACAAAGGGATCTGGCCGTCTCACTAATGGAAACAGCTGAGTCGCTGAGCTGTGACAATACCCACTCTCTGCCCAAATTGCATAGACTGTTAGGGACGCCAGAGAGGTCCTAATTTTCCTTGGTCAGCATATCCGACGACGTCAATAGTCAATTCTTTGTGCCCTTCTCAAAAAACCACTCATTGGTTGATCCTAGTCGAATAAAGTATGATCTATCCATAACTCCTTCTTGCTGTTATTTAGCGTCCATGTTTACATAGACGGTCATATTCCACAAATTACATACAATTATTTGGATAATATTGTTCAGAATTTCAGGGCAGTCCTGGTTGGTTTTAACGGAATCCATGTAAAGCTCAAAAATAGACGACCCTGAACATTTCACGAGAAATCTGGTCTCCTCGTTCAAACATGATGGTTGTATACCTTCCAGTTTTTGTACAATTCTCATTTATGTGGCACAATATTAAAAGGCAACAAGGAGAATAAATAGTGTGATCTTCTAGTACAGTACACCCTGCATATAAATTATAATCCACCTGGTTACCATTACCGTCCTTGTCTATCAGGCTGAAAACCTCTGGGCAGACTATGTTCCCTCCAGCCTGACACCTGTTGGAGTGCTCAGCTCCTGATGACACAAGTGGATAACATGATACCGCTACCATACACACTGGACACCACGTTGTGTGGTCTTTGGGTGCGGTTTTGACCTCTTTTAGACATGGTCACTTCAGGGTTGAAGTGGTGCTTACCTGCCATTGACGTAACCAAAACAAAAAGCGCTGATCTGCGTGTTTGGGAGTCCAAAGGGGAAGATAACGGAGGTCCGTCTCTGATAAAGCCATACTCGGGCTGCGGAGCTGGAGATCGCCCGTTTGAATGGCACGGGCTGAATGTTGTACGTACCTGTGCAGGTGAAGACCCAACCCCGGCTGCCTGACGAAACTATAGAGATGGAACAGTTCATTACATTAGAGCTTTGCAGCTATCTTGTTGCACTTTACATGTTTTTACTGTAATACAGTCAACCTATCCGCCAAGATGCTCGCTGTTCGATTACCTCGGTAAAAGTGTCAACCATTATTCCCTCCCCCTCCCCCTCACCGGTCCAAGGGTCAATAGAACATTAAGAGTCCAACCTCTGTCTTCCCTTTGTGACACTGACAAAACGTTTATTGCATTGTTAAAAAGGAACAAAAATAACCGACATACAGATCTTAGCTAATAAAATTGCGTAGAATAGTGAACGCTGATCTGCACCACACCAATATCCACAACAAACAACAGTAGCGACAACAGTAGCACCACCACCTCCAACATCAACAACAACAACAACAACAACAACAACAACAACAACAACAACAACAGCAACAACAACAGCAACAACATGTGGCAAAGGTACACACTGCCGAACTTAATTTTATGCACTCCTGCATTTATTTAAACAAAAATCCCCCAAACCAGAGGTGGCTAATACAGTGAACTTTATATAACCTAGTCTGGCATTTCCACACTGTATCAGTTATTCCTACCCCTCACCTGCCAAGTTTTTGACCTGGTATGTTGTTGCCTTCCTCGGATCAACAGCGCGTACCTTAGAGCCAGTGGAATGCAATTCCATTGTTTGTATAATGTGACAGATAAAACATTCTGCAAGCTTATCCGTTTATCCCTGTCGCTAACCAAGGCGTTCAGCATCACATCTGAACCAAAACACAGTTCAGTAAAGTACACCGATACGTTCAGTGTTCAATGAAACTGTATAGAAGTTGTTTAATACAAAAATATCTTGAGGTTTTTTTTTTACATTTTTCTGTAAGACACGGACTTGCATTTCACAGCATAGGTTTGAAAAAAAAAATCTATCCAGCGACCCTTATTTCAGTTGCCGTATTTTTACAGTTGTCCAATGACTTCGAGAAATTATTGTCAGTCGTGGATGAAAATCTGAGTATGTTTTCGAAAACTTGCACGGATCATGGGATATTATTTCTCTCGGCGTAATTTTGAGAAAAATCTTCTTTCTCCCCTTTCCCTTATGTTGACTGAACTGAACTATATTTCCGGATTGCAATATGTACAATAATGTGGAAAGTAAACGAAACGGCAATGCAAAATCGTTAAGGATGGAGAAAGGGAAAATAATTGTTAAAAAAAAAAATGGTGGGGTAGGGCAGCAAGGTTTTGAAGACGGCTCAAAATGCCTCCATGATTGTTCTAACGATGGTCATCGTACTGCCTCAAGAAAGTACTGTCCGCCTACAGCAAAACAGTTGGGATCGTTTAATTAAAAGAAAATACAGACCATAGAATCTTGTATTATTCGACGCCGTTTTGAAAAAAAAAAGTCTACGCTATCATTTTTACCTTAGTTTCACAATTGACATAATATTAGTATGGCCTAGAGAATTGAGTGATACCATTATAATACTTACTCCCACCTCCCTCAGAATCAAGAAACACATCACCGGTCGATTTTGAATATAAATGTAACTGAGATATTGACACACCCCCCTCCCCCCCGCGCCCCGCCTTTTTTTCCCAACACCCCCTCACCCTCAACCCACAGAGACAGAGTGTTGGTAGGTTGGTCACGTAGCTGAAATGGGGAATCAAAACACTGAGAGCATTAATTTGTAGTTCATGATATTGGAATTAAACGAAACAGCTGGCCTGTTAAGACAATGAATCACTACTGCTTATCACCAAAAATTGCCGTTTTTTGGGCTGGACCCTCCACCCTCTTCCCTCCTTTCTTTTGTCTTTGATAGACGGCGAAGAAGTCTATTATCTAAATTGCGACCACGAGGCGAATGCGGAGTTCTGTACCTGATAAAGTATAGGATTGGTCTCATAGGGTATGAAACAGATAATGTTGCTGTCAAAACTGCAGATGCTCTTGAAACGGGCCTTCAACTCAAGTTCGTTAAACAGACCCTTCTGTAACTTCTCTGACCCCTACCTTTGTTGAAATTCTTCGATCACGGAAGTTTGCAAAACTTCTCTGAAGTGCACCGGTGCGAATGCTACTTGCTCTGAATAGAAGATCTTCATAACATCACCTAGAGATAGGCAGAGATACAATACGTATATGAGGCCCTAGCTGCGTGAAGTTATAGAGCGAACAAAGCTGTTTCATGTTACAAGCTTAAGATCACTGCGAGAATAATAGAGAAAAATTCGTCATCTTGGCGAGGCAAATGGGCCGCGTTTAAGATCTTTTTGAAGGAAGGAGAAAAAAACATGAAAGAATGGGCCATATTGTGGCCAGAAGAGTTGCGATGTTGTAATGCGCAGTTGCCCGTGAAACATCCATTTCTGGAACGTGAAGTTGCAGCTTAATATTGTCACTGCACACGCCTCAGGACAACGACGATACATAACATAACCATTTACAACCACCCGTAAAAAAAAAACAAACTATGCTTTTTCAGTAAAGAACCCACTCCACATATTTTTCTCTTTTAATTTTCATGTTTCTGTTCAGTAATTTTTCATTTATCTTATTACGCTATTTGCTTAGTGAGATTTCTGAAGAATTTGGTTTAGCGTGTGTCATACGAGTCTTCAAAGAAAGCAGTAACCTACACATTGTCAAGTTGAGATCTCAAGCATCTGATGTTCTTTCATAAGATTTCGTGACGTCAGGGGGTACATACAAGGCCTTGTACCGTGGTAACTAATGTAACAACGGAATTTGAGATGGGATGATACTATGACGTTTACTCGATGTTGTCACTCGTAGGAATTTTCCCGTTTGATAGAGTAAAATGGCTTTACAGAAAGCAACACCGCATTTACCCCAAAATCAAACGATGTGGCCGCATTCCTCCCTCGCGTCAAGCCACATTTTGTATTACTATATTTGTCTCTTGACACCTCGTTCCCCCTTCCCTTAATTTTAACAAATAGAACCTATTAAGCTTAAATGATAGATTCACAGTCTTCATATCAGGATCCCCTCCATCCTTACTCTCAACCTTCGTCCCTTCACCAATACCGGGTTAAGAAAATAGAGACGACATATTATTTGTATTTGAGCTCTTGACACCTTCCCTCCCCCGCACTTTAAAACTGGAAGTATTAAATGTAAAAAATAATCACGTTATCCCTGACTCCATTACCAATGAGCACCAGAAGTCAGGTATATTCTGGACTCTGCATCACGGCATTGTAAGACATTACGCCACTTTGATCATTGTAAGACATTACGCCACTTTGCGCGTTGCTGCATTCTAGAAAGGTGTTTTGCAGCCATTGCCTCCCTGTGTTGAACAGCTGATTCAATTTCAAAGCCTTGTTGAATTTGCAGTGTTGCAAGATGTTACCTCTCAAACAGTTGACTCATCGCAGTTGCGTTGTAGCACAATATTATTCGATCTGCATCACTGACTTTATATCACAGGATAGATTATTTGATTCAGGTAACTGGATGTCAAGTGCTTGATGTGTGTTATCATAGATGAAATGTGCGAATTGAGCCGATACAAGCAGATGCTCATACCACGAGATTTGGTCGGAGGCACCTGATGTCAGTCTGTACTAATCAGTAATGGGGGTGGGAAGAGGGGGGTTGGAAGAGGGAAAGGGACCCTCTCAGACATGCAGAAGACCGTCAAATTCACCAACAGAGCAAACTTGAAAGCATGGCAGGGAACGCAGAAGTAGAAAAACTAGAAGAAGAAGAAGAAGAAGAAGAAGAAGAAGACAGTGTTGGATGTAGGATACTAAGCTCTGGAAAAATAAATGCAGTGAGAGAAAGAGTACAGAGCAAAAGAGAGGCGAGAGAGAGAGAGAGAGAGAGAGAGAGAGAGAGAGAGAGAGAGAGAGAGAGAGAGAGAGAGAGAGAGAGAGAGAGAGAGAGAGAGAGAGATGATGATGACGATGACGAGGATGAGGATGAGGATGAGGATGAGGAAGGTGAGAGTCGAACCAGTGGCCGAAGTGTCGGCAACCATCAACTCATCGTCTACTTAACATCAGATGTCTAAACATGGTACATTAGAAAGTGAGCCCACTCACCGGATCTGCCAAGTCGCGACATTAAGAAGATCTCTCTTCTGCCTGTACGAATGCTAACAAAAAGTATTATCATTTAGAGAGACGTAAAAATGTCTCGACGACTGAGTGTTAAGTTAACTTCTGATAAGGTACCCACATAATAATTATGATGTAGTGTTAGATTAAATTCCAAATGCCTTACGTGGAATTCCGAGTAAGAATTTTTAACTGTACCCTCGACTTTCTGAGGAAAGACCGAAGCACGCCCTTTTAGAGTGTTTCTGTTAGAGCCCTCCATATTCTCCCCACAACTCCGTCCATGTTAGCAATATATTTCATGACACTTCACATTCTGTATAATGTCATGGTGCTCCATGATTGCATGACGGATGGAGGGTAGGCCTGACATATAAATCCGGGACGATTTATGTGTTATTTAAATGCAGCAGCGATGTTGAACAGCCTTAAGAAAATATTTATGCGCGTCAGAGTTTTAATGCTCGTTAAAATACACTATTCAGTATCTCTAACACGAGCAATAGTCTGTCTGTCTTCCAGCATGCCCGTCCGTCCGTCCGTCTGTCTGTCCTCCTGTTGGTTCTTTAAACAGTACAGCTGTACTTGATGATAGACTTTACAAATTCGATTCATCTGTAGATTACAGTGGCATTGAAATGAAGCAATTACAACTCAAAAAACATTTTGGAAACATGAATAGCACTGTGGCATGTTTTTTTCTGATGGATCTCAGTTCAGTAAATACTAAAGGCAACTTTCAGCATGTACGGTAAACAGTGAGTAAAAGTGGCAGCTTTTACCCCGAATTTCAACAACAGTTAACACAGCCTTGGGATTGAATGGTAAACTTCACCAAATAGGCCGTAACTCTTGGGGTCGAAAAGCAAACTTCACTGAATGGACCATTTTGACATGACTGGTCAACCCAGCAACTTGCGAGCAGAGTTTTTGCGTCAGTGGTAAACACCGAAGAAGACCTCAAGTTTTTAAACAAGAGATTTGCTTGAGATGTTCGGGGGCAAACACGCCCAGGCGTCCTATGGTCCTCGCGGCCTCAGTTCGGACGTCGTTCCCACAGGTTGGTGGCCGATACAAGAATCTTGCCTGATAGTGGATGATAATCTCTGGGGGTGTTACGCCAGATGCCAGTTAATGTGTGGGCATCCCTCTGGTTATCCTAGATCTGTGACCCTCGTTAGACGTTGGGGTCTACAGATGAAGGGGGTGATGTTGATGGGCACTGACATGCGTGGGGAAGCAACTGATGTGGATGAATTTCGGGGGTAAAGCACACAACTCTAATATTTCTATATATGGCACAGTATTCCACATTTTGGGACTTGAAAAGAGAGAGAGAGAGAGAGAGAGAGAGAGAGAGAGAGAGAGAGAGAGAGAGAGAGAGNGAGAGAGAGAGAGAGAGAGAGAGAGAGAGAGAGAGAAGTGAGTGAGAGGAAGGCACAAAGGGAAAGAGAAGAAAAAGAAAGACAGAGAGGGGACAAGAAGGGAAGCAAAGAGAAAGAAAGGGGCAAGAAAGTCATGGAGGGGTAAAAGAAGAAAAAGAGGCCAAATAGGGAAAAGTGAAAGAACAAGAGAAGAAGCAGAGAGAAAGTGGGCAAGAGAGAAGGGAAGAAAGGAAAGAGGGGAAGAGAGCGAAAGAAGTGAAGAAGGAGAAGAGAACAAGAGATGGATGTTGGAGATACACGACCTCTTTAACCTTTTCAGTTCACATTAACTACAGACACCTCCATCTCCTTCTAAACCACCCGCTTTTCATTTCCCTCCGCACCCTTTCTCCAGTCCAGAAGGCCCTATCTCACCTGTGTAAACAGTCGCCATCTTAATCAATATCTTTTTTTACCCCCGTGAACAATGAAACATGGCTTTTGTGGCAGTCATTCTGGAGGTAAGCCCAGATCCATACAACTAATGACACTATTGTGTAACCCCATGTCAAGACTTCAGTGTTTGAAGGATGGTAGGCGGCCTGAACACTGACAACAGAGAAAACACATTCTTACAGCAGCCTACATTTTTGAAGGTGTCTTTGCCACCATGTACTAGCAAACACATCATATTTTGCTATCAGTTCCATGTGGGTTCGGAAGGGCTTCCATGTCAAGTGAGATTTCTCATGGGCAAAACATGACGCTCTTTCTCGGCGTCCTTACCTCATTTCCTGCCGTCGCATACAAGCGCACCCTCTGATAATATTGCCATCTTTCACAAACTTATGAAAGATTCATGACCTTAAGAAGAATTATTAAGACTGAGATCTTTTCCTTGAAATTCACGCAACGGCCTACTAAGAACACTAGTGAATTCAAGCACACATTCTAACCATTTATACGGATGTTTCTTAAACAAAGAATTTATTTGGCTAGGATTGTCGTTATTTTTGTTATTGTTGTTGTTGTAATGCTGATATCGTTGTTGTAATGATTATAATAATGTATAGTCTCCAGGATGTAGACCTTTATGAAATACATAAAGGAAGAGACTGTCTCAGGCTTTAAATGTCTCATAATGTAACAACCAATCATTTTCCCCGATACACTGGAGTTTCAGTTTGATGGTCTCAAAGAAGTTGTATTCTTGGTAAACACGGAAGCAACAGATTTGAATCATGGAATCAGCCATTAAGAACAAATATTTCAGACTGTGGCATCAATCCGATTCACATATTTATTAAAATACAACATATTTGCTGCATTTCAATTTCCCTGGGATGTTGTTTTCCCATTTCTTACTATATTATGTATGCATTTTTGGGGGACTTGCACACAGAAATAACCGGATCTCGCCTTGTCTTTGTTTTCTTCTAGGCCAAGAAGAGAGAACAGTTGTTTGAAACCCAGAGGAGGCTTGAAGCACTGCTGAGGAAGGAGGAAGATGAGATGTTCAGGTATATTAACTCTTTGTCACCGTATGGTGTAACTGCTTGGCCCGTCTGTTCAGGGCTGGGGTGGAGTGGAGAGGGGAAGAGGTGGGGGGAAGCAGCTTAGCAAGGGCTGTAGAACATTATTATGAAAGAATGACTGGTTATTTGGTAGTCTTTGTAGTCATATGGAGCGAGGTGCTCTGTTTTGAGACTCCAAGTAGCTCATATATTCCATAATCCTTAGATGACGAAAGCAGGGAAATATAATTAGGCCTAATTGTGGTAATAGTGGTGGAAGTGGAAGTGATTGTAATAGACATAGCAGTAGTAGTTGTAGTTGTAGTAGTACAGTAGTCATCATAGTCGTAAATGTATGCCAGTGTTAGTATTGGTAATGGTTGCTGGCAGTAGTAATTGTGGTGTTGTGGTGATGATGGTAACAACAACAGTGCAGAAATAATGGTGGTAGTAGTAGAGATCTAACTGCTGTTATTTTTTTTTTGCTGTTGTTGTCAACAAATAGCACAAAATGAAGTTGTATTGATATTTCCTCTGAACTGATTACGATAAAAAAAATTATGAGACTTAAATCTGTCAAATACTGCATCCTTTTGCAGGGAATTTCAAAAGGAGAGAAAGAAGGAGGATACAGCTATCAATCAGGAGATTGACAACGAGTGGGAGAAAAAGCTTAAGGAGCTCACAGACCGATATGAAAAGGACACGGATAAGAAAAAGAAGAAGATAAAAGATGCCGACAAGAAGGTAAGCTCACAGTGCTGCCCTCACATGCAAACATCATCCATGTTTACCGATAATGTAGTCCACATGAAAGAGGTGTTGAGCAAAAGGGATCTCAGACATATTATAAGCATTAAGAGATCTAAGTCTTTAAACTTAGTATAACCTATAGGTATTGAGTATGTACGTGGATTCTGAGGAGAAAAATCTTGGAAAGCAGAGGTCCTCTAAAATGTGGCAATGGAAGACCTAAAAGGCAATGCCTAAAAGACTTGAGGTTTATAGACGCAGGCAGACTGAGGGGCTTTCCGAGAGGCTTTCAGGATCGCTACATTTTGCAGCATGAAGAAAAAGAAGAAAAAGGAGGAGGAAGAGGAGGAGAAGAAAAAGAAGATGAAGAAGAAGAAGAAGAAGAAGAAGAAGAAGAAGGAAAAAAAACAACAACATGAATTCAAGTACTATCTTCAGAACTGCCTTAGAACTATGAGCAAAATGAAACCCAAAATTTGCATATGACCTAGCTTGTGGAATATGACGTTATAGTTACGTGAACATTGACGACATAGGCTCATTTAAATGAGCTTGTCTCTGTGTATCTCTATTCCACATTTCCTTCTCTTCTTGTGTGTGAATATCTACCTGTCTGTGTACATCACTTTTCCTCTTTACGTGTTAAAAAGGATAAATTTACACAGAGTTGAGTCAGTGCCCTTTAAAGAACAACGTAAAGAAATGTCAACTATTTAAAGTAACCTTTTGTTCTTGGGAGTGTTAATCTTTGGCGTGAGTGTTAGCGAGGTTTTTCCAAGTGTTCCAATGTCACGCACACTTCGCCAAAAAATGAAAGCTGAGGCGATGTCATCATCCAGATGTTATGTTAGCTTTTCAGAGAGTTTCATCAGCAGATAATTATTTTAAATGATAAAAAAAATATGACAACTGGTGCTTTAACGGCGATTGTCTTCAGCAAATGCAATTTCTTGACCTTTTTGCCACCATCAAAGAGATGCCCGTCGCTGTAAAACCCATCTTCTTTATTGGTACAGATATTACTTTTCATCAGTGCCTGCATAAACAGAAATATTACACATCTGTTTTTTGTTTTTAAGAAAATCACCAGAGGGAAGTTCCAGCTGATTAAGGCGTCGGTTATGGTAATTTCTGAAAAGCTATCACTTGACAGCAACCAGTTTCAGTTAATATGTAAAGAATAGAGTAAGCCCGGATAGAAACAACCAAAACGATAAATTAAGCCTTGTTAGAGACAACCACAACCATTTGCTGTGAAGTCAAATCTTTACAGATATATATTCGTGTAACTGACGGGGCATTCTGCTGGATTTGCCCAATATGATGACCAAAAACTAGCTTCTTACACAGCTGTCACAGTGGCCCTAACAATGCTGGAGAGTTGATGGGCACATTTTTAAGCAGTTTGTGTGATTCGGGACAGGCAGCCGTCCCTGTTATCCAAACAGGCCAAACGTCATGTTATCTTGGGGAAGGGAGGAGGCGGAGGGCAGTGTTTGGTCTGAACCGTGGGGAACATTTGTAACAGTTTGGACAGTGGCAAGCCCTATTTAGAAGGCAAGGGGAATAACTTGAGAAAAAAAAGAGGTTGTGTAATTAACTGTGAAAACAGAAAGGAGAAGAGGAGGGAAAGGAATGTGCAAAGTCTGTTGTCATGGTAACGCGAGAGATACATCATCGTTGTTTCCATTGGCAGGGGTGTTGATTATGACAATAATGGTAACGAGACAGTTATGTTATCAATCTTTCGTTGTGTCTTCAGTCACTATTCTGCACATTTTTTAACGTGTTTCTAGGTTTTCTTCCTTTTTTTTTGTTTTGTTTTGAAAGGTGTTGACGAAAGCGTTGATTAACCATCATATGTTTACTGTGTGCCTTGTCACGCATAGCTGTTGTAGGTTAATAAAAGCAGTTATGATAATTATGATGATTTATGTAAGTGTAGGAAGTTGTTAATGACACTTGTATTACACATGATGTTAATTAGAGTCATATTTCCAAGATTTTGTGAGGGTCACAGTCGAGGCGATGTTTAGTAGCAATGAATGTTACAGTAATGGAGACTGTTCTGTAATAATATTTTTCTTTATGATCAGTCTCGATGGTGATTGGTGATAAAATTATACGAAGCAGGCACCATGTACTTCTGATGTAGGTGATGATGATAATATTACATGGTATGTGCATGTATCTGAAGAAATGATCCATACAGATGTCATCTTCAATATAATGTTATGTAAGATAATTGTAAGTCTGTGCACATATAAACATGCTTATTGTGAAACACTTTACATAAAGCTAGAGCTATTCCAAAAACAACTTATCAAGTTCAAAATTAATACTTGTATTAGTTCAGTCTTCTAGAAATTGCTAAAAATATGACTGATTTGGAACAACTTCCGGAGGCGCATAAATTTCGTAATATGAGTTTTCAGTTGCATCTAACTCTATACTGCTGTCTAAACATAATGGTATGAAACTTATTTTGTTGCCTAACAGATGATGACTATTCAGTTTGAGAATGAGAAGAAAGACTTGGCAGCAACTATGCGATCTAAGAAAGAGAACAAGAAGAAGACAATGACGCTGCGTCTGAGGCAGAAGGAGCAGGAACAAACAGCTCGTCTGGTGCAGAAGCAGAGTCAGGTGATGCTGCAGATGTTGGCCAAAGAGCAACAGGAACTGAAAGCAGAACTGGCTAAAGAAATGGCTCGGGTTAGTTTTTGTTTCTTCTTCTTTTGTTCCTGTCTTGTTTCATGACCTCATCTACCTGACCCTCCTCACTTCTATGTCATTTTCATTGAGCTTCAGTTTTTCTCCCCTTTGCTCCTGATTTTTTTTAGATTGGACATTTTGTCTGTCTTCCATTCAGCCGTTGTCCTAATGTTTCACCTCTGAACAATCACAAGGCCTTTTTCCAGTATTGTACAGAAAATACAACAAAAATGTAAAACTTTCACTGTAAAGGAGTGCAAAGGTTTGGAATACAAATTCTCTCTAGATCTTTTGACATCTTGCAGTGACTGTGAAATAACTTTGTTTATAGAATATAATAAAGTAAATTTTAAGAGATTCGACTCTCAGTGGTCACTGTAATATGGATTACAACACTGCTTGGTAGGTTATGAACCTGTAGATATTCACGATGCTGTCCACAGCTGATTATTTACATGATAAGTGTAAAGTCTTCATATTTTCTTTGCACCTATAGAGTGACAGACCCTCTCAGAATGGCAATGCTTCACCCTTAGTGAATGGAGGAGGAGGGAAAGGAGACATTGACGAAGTGCTAGACATTCTTCCACATCCTGCCACAGCACCACCATCACCTGAGGCCCCAACATATCGTAAAGAGGATCTGTTCCCTGATGTTTCTGTGTTTGAATCTATTGATGAGCAGGTTATCAAGGTGAGCTCATTGTAATGGTCAAAATTTTCTCTCAGCTAATTAATTTTACATACAAATCTCATCATCTGTATCAGGTAGGTATACATTTCTCAATGAAAATTTATAGCTGGTAAAATGCTCAAGATGTATTAAAAATGTATTTAAATGTTAAAATATAAAAAAGTTTCATAAATCTATTGAGCTTGAAGTCATTTAGTGATTTTTGTTAACCCAAAAGGCTTTGCGCACACACACAAGAATACCCCTTTCAACGTTTGTTTCACATTTCATTTGATCTTTTGAAATTAGGGACACTGAGACTCTCTGCTGAAATGTCATTCACAATTTCAGTGGCTGCTTAATGTTTAATGTGCAGGTTGTGGCCGTCATGAACTTCCTTGTTGGAGGACACGTTTTCTATTGATGATCTTTATTGCTCCTCTCAACAACAGATTCTGCAGTCTTTCATGCCTTAAATCTTTTGTATCTGCTTTAGAAATATGAGTATCAGCACTTATCATATTTGATATCAGTTGGAAAAAAAGCAACAACAACACCCCCCCCC
>JAWQUT010000029.1:113370-188720 GCA_033807755.1 Ellobium chinense
CACACACACACACACACACACCATACACACACACACACACACACACACATGCACAGACACACACACACAACGAACAAAAATTACCGTGAGCTGCTGTTTTAAACAGTGTGTATTTCTTTTCTCTGATAGGTTGCAGAGAGTGAACAGCAAACATTCACGGACTTAGTGAGGCAGCTAACAGAGGACTTAGTGTCAGACTTGGAAAAGGCAAGGTGAGAAACCATAGCTCAATTTAGCGCATCAGGCAGTGTTTGATAATCTAGAAGTCTGCACTCATACACATAAGAAAACATCGTGTGGGGCTCATGAAAATTCAATTCTTGCAAAATGTTGGAAAGATTAGATCCTTACTAGAACAACAATTTTTCACTGCTTAACTGATCCATATTTGGTGAAACAAACAAAAAAGGAAAGCATAATTATACTATAGAAAAAAAGGACAGAGGATGTGATTTGAGGATACTTAAATTTCGAGGGATGTCTGTCTTCAGCTGTCACAATTTCTATATATTTGTATTTGCATGGTGTGCTTAACAGAGCCATCTACCGTTGGATCTGTGTCAAGGACTTGAATGTGATGGAGTTTGGTGACAACCTTGATGTGGATACTCCTATGGGGCTTCTCAGAGGCATCAAGTATGGGACAGAGACCTACCATGTCCTCTTTATGAGGTTATGCAGGTTAGTGCCGAACAGCAGATATTATTTTGCTGTAATAATTCACTTGGGAAATTCCACTGAATGGTTTTGTCGTTGTACCTCATTGGCATGAGAGAGTTGAATTTACCTAGTGAATATGCAAGACATCTATTACATCATTAGCACTCAGTCAGGTATGAAGAAGATGACACCATAGCACATTGTTAGTCCTCAGGTGGTACACTGCAGAGGAATATATACAAAGACTCTTTCCAAAAATGATACAAAAAGTGAAACAAACTAAATATAACTCAAGCTAATCTGTGGCATAAATTGATGTTTTTTTCAACTCATTTCGCCTCCCACAGTTAAGATCTCCCGAAATTGGTTCTTTTTTTTTCCATTGAACTGGAAAAGTCTGTTCTCCAAGAAATTATCTGTTCATGTTACAGTGAAATTCGTTTAATCAGAGAGGCTTCATTTCTCAAAGTCTTGGCAGTAGCTTCATCTCTATTATCTCTTTATTTCCAGCTATGCAGGCCTTCACTGTGTTGAAATCAAGGGTCACTCCAAGAGTGTTGGCTATGAGCCAGGGATGAAGATCACCCCAGAAATCTTCCAGAACACTTGGAATGCTGTCCTTATTGATGGAGAGTGGCGGCTGATCCAGTGTAACTGGGGTGCCAGGTATGGCTTTGAATGATATGAATAATCAGCTATGGCTACTGTCATTACATAGAGTTTTAAATACGTTATTGTAAAGAGTGATCTAAGGAGATTAATGTGGATCATCATTGCTCATAAGCTTTGTGTGTAGGGTATTTTTCAGCGATATAAACAGCAATTGCAAGAGGCCCTAACCATTCACATCCCCCCCGCCCCCTCCATCTATCATGTATCTTAAAGACACCCCCTGCCTCAGGTCTAGCAACTTGCCATAACAGAATGATACTAGCCTACAGTTTCAAATGTAAGTGTTTATACAGCCCGGTGTGTTTACTGTAGATAAGAATACATGAAATTAGTTAAAACTGGTTTGTTGATTTTGATTATACACGCAATTGCAACTCATCGGAAGCATGGAAAAACTGTGATTAAAAAGAGTTGCGAGTTTCCAGTGACTTGTTTGTAGAAATACTGCATTTTAATATGTGAAAAATTTAGCAGGTTGCAATTATCTTCAATTATCTAGATTGCAGTTTAGCTGAGTGAACTATATCTATTAAATTCCAATGTCTTCCATCCAGGCATCTTGTGTTGAGCAAGGACAAAGAGGACAAGAGTCATAAGCAGAAAGATCACATTCGCTACCAGTATGATGAACATTACTTCGTGACTGACCCGGATGAGTTCATACAAGAATTCTGGCCTCTTGACCCAAAGTGGCAACTTCTGGAATCACCTATTACACTAGAGGAGTTTGAAGCCTTGCCTTTTGTCAGGTTGGTTGTCATGCTAGTTGGTGGCTGTTTAGCTATTCAGCTGCTTCAGTGAAAGAGACTTAGGATAACTTAACATGTTACTTGCCCAAAGATTTCTAGAATGACACATATTACTAAACTTCAAACAGTTTTGATGCTGAGTGATAAGATGTTGTCTTTTTCTCCTGTATACTGGAGGAAGTTAGAAAAGGTTGCAGTTTTTTTTTTTATCACTTTAAAGAGTAGTCGAGTCTAGCAAGCCTCGCGGTTGATTTTAACCAAAGAGTCTTTTTGAACACGAAAGTAATCTCAAAATATAAAAACAGCTACAATGTGTCCACATCATGGGAATAATGTAAACTCGTACTTGCATGGTATAACCCATGTCAGTGAACCTCAGATACACAGAAGCTTCCACACTTTATGCAGTGATGTGCCTCAAGTACCTTATTCAAGTTTTTAGATTTCCTTTCCAAACTCAAACGCTTTATATATTCAAAATAATGCTCTGGTTCCCTCTAATTCAACATGTTGCATAAGTAACATTTTAACTAATCCATTACTGAAATCCGTGCGTGCCTATCACGTAGTTAATTGCTGAGGGTAGAGTGATAGAGTACTTTCTTTATTTCTGTCCATAGGTCAATATTCTTCCAGTACAAGATGCGTTTCGATGGCCATAAACTTGCAGTGATCAACACTGATGAAAGAGGAGGGGCTAAAATCACCATTCGAATACCAGAGGAGCATGAAAATGATCTGGTGTTCTTCTACCAACTGAGATATGCAGATAAGGAGAAGACCAAGGAGACAACCTACCGCGGAACTCCACTGGAGCGATTTGTGTTTCAGACGATGGTGGACAACACTGTCACATTTAGTGTTCATGTGCCAACAACGGGGCAGTACTTCATGGAGATCTTCGCCAACAAAATTGATGACAGTGGGCGAGTGGAGGAGAACAATGCCAATGTGGCACCATTCAAACTCAAATGCGCCTGCAAGTTCAAGGTGATCTGTGAAAGCCTGTCAGGCAAAATGCATCCTCTGCCTAATTGTGCATCAGGAGAATGGGGCCCGAAAAAAGCCCAGAGACACTTTGGAATTGTCCCACTGAACACAAAATCATCAGAGTTTGAGATGGAGAGAGTGGGGATGTTGACCGTGGAGGACAATTTCGAACTGAAGTTCAAAACGCCGCATCCTTACCAGTTTGTTGCCAAACTGAGAATGAATCATGTGGAGAGCAAAACCCTTGATCCTTTCGTGAATTTGACGACTGAAGGTTCGGTACTCTCAGTCTATGTGTCACTACCTCAGCCAGGCCAATATGGGCTGGACATCTTCGCTCGGCCTAAAGGAGCCGCAGACACACACACCCTCTCTCATGCTTGCAAATACCTCATCAACTGCACCAAGGTGGATTCTCCGGTCCATATCCCAAAAGTGGCACCCACTGAGTCAAGGAAAAACAAGTTTGGTGCAACCCCAGCTTTCAGTGAACTGGGTCTGAAACTGCTTTCTCACCAAGATTCTAAAATTCGAGTGGGCAAATCCAGTTCAATAACAATAGAACTCCAAGTCCCGATGAATGTGGTACTTTCTTACCAGTTTTTGAGAGAGCCAGATGAGGACAACAGAGACTATGTTGTCCAATCACGTGAATCTAATGGCAACACCAAATTCACAGTCAGCCTGCCAAAGAAAGGCAACTACATGCTCTCATTGTATGCCCGAAAGGAGAATGGCGAGGACAAGTCAGCACCAAATGTCTATAACTATTTGCTACAGTACATGCCTGAAGCTGGTGATTCCAGCAGTGCTTCAGACAGCAAAAATGGGGATAAGAAGTCTTCATTTTTCAAGAAATCCCTGTTTGCGAAAAAAGACAGCAAAGACAAAAATTCTTTTGACAGGATTTCTGATAGGTCCTCAGACAGGTCATCTGACAAATCTGTTTAGTTTGCAGATTTAGCATGGATCAATGATTCCCATGCATATGTTGTCAACCAGCTGGGGATATCAGTAGCTAGGCCATTCATTCCTCCCACTCATCAAATCGCAGTCTCGACTATTGATGCTTACTACTGCTGGATGAAGGTGGTACAGGTTACTGTTAGAGTTGAATACAGATGGGTTTTGAAAAACACATTAAATCACTGAAGACTGAAGACTAGTATAGATGTCTTCTCCCATGCACCACTTGAGGACTAACAGCATGCTATGATACCATCTTCCTCACGCCTGGCTAAGTGCTAAAGATGTAATGGACATCTTGTATATTCACTTGGCCAGTTTAACTCTCTCCTGCTTTATGTTATTAACTGTTTTTGGTAATTGTATAGTTATAGTGTAGTTAGAAAGTTGTCCAGTCTTCAGCGAGTTAAGCTAGTAGTCTTCCAATGAATGCTGAGGTGTCCATGACATTAAACTTTTAACATGTTTGATTTGTCAAGATAATAATATTACATTACAGACAGTTTAGACCTAGGTAATCATCACTGAACCTGATAATAACAGGGCTGGTACAGTCAGTACAGCCGGAGCACAACAGAATTTCTAGATGATGTAACATTGTGACTGTTATGTTTGGTAGAGATGAGATGAACTGAAGCAATGTTACGATATAGGTAGAATCTGTAGTTAAAAGTAGCCAGTTAGGAAAGTAGGGGATTCTGATATGGTCTACTGACCAAAATGCATGCTAACTATATCTCCCATGTTATCGTGGTTATTTGAGAATTCACAATCTATACTCATAGACATTTTGTACACAAAATCGACTGACAGGTAATGGCCAACTCATAGGTTTAGTTTTGAAGCACAGTCTGACTTATTTATAATGAATACTTTGTGATCGACCAAAAGAATTGTTGTAAATGGGTAGGGGGTGTCATTATTTTTGATATTTTGGACTTACCCAGGTATACTGTAGTGTTGCGGCAATAATTGTTTCAAAAGCAATCAAAACACAAAAACAACAAAATGCAGGTGTGTGTAGAAGTGTCATATTGACCAGTCGCTGGGATCCACTTGATGAAAGATGACCGTTTTGAAAGTGATGTTCACATTGCCTGATTTGTTTTCATTTTCACAAGAAATGTGTTGATCAAAAGTAATGACTACTAGATCTAGTCTTAATGCACAAGGCAGACTGTCACGGGAGAAATTTTATGTAGACATAAAGTGCAATTTTTTTTTCAAGATTGTAAGGATTTTTGTTTATAATTTGGATTAAACGACAATTATTATAATCTTTCATGGCGTTCCGAAGGATCACTTGAAGCCATGATAATTACATTAAAAAAAATTTGTATTCTGGGGATTTTATTATGTAAACCTGGTGATCATTATGAGTTGGATTCGCTATAAAGCGAATCAGACTGTATTTCCGGTACGTGCTGATATTCTTAGAGAGATTCTGGGGCTTTTGGTATAGAAAGTGGAAATATAGACTGAACACAGTATATGCTGTATTTTATTATATCATATTCATTATTATAATAAACTCACATTAATGCCCATTAATTCTTCGCAAGGATGTATTATAGTGAAATATCTGATAAAGACTGGAGTGAGTGGCGCACACTTTTGTTTATTGACTCATGATGAAGAGTGCAAGTTTCAGTGTTTATTACTGCCCCAATTTGATAATGTTTGAAAACTAAATGGCTTGTAAACTACAGTAGAAGAATACAGAAATCGTTGTTTTTGAACGTTGTTTGATATTGAGCATATTTTGCGTTATCCATGATGAAGTAGAAAGTAAAAAGATTGTGCCACTTTGATGGGTGAAATGGTAAATGTGTCCAACAAAAGAGGATAGGGAAAAAGATGGCATTAACCATTAGCTTTGAGGCACTTAGGGCTAGGTGTTATAGGTTAGATGTAAAGGCGCTGATTTATTACAAGTAGGAGAGATCAAAGAAAACTGGAGATTCTGAAGTGCTCGCCATTGGAGTTGTCATTATTAATACCAAGCACATTTAGTTATGGACATGAGAAAGTGGATTAAAAAAAAATATCGGGAATGCAAGACATTTCACAGTAGCATTGATGTTGTAGTAAAGGTTTTTGTAACAAACATGTTCAAGAACATTAGAGAAATATTGTGGTCCAAAGATTGTTTTAGGAACTAAATATTAAGGCACCATGTATATTTATCATGTCTCATGTAACTTTATGAACTCAGGTTGTAATATGTTACTAGTATGTAATGGTAAAGACAACATTCAGTGTTACATTACATTATGTGATATATTCATGTATAACTTAATGCATAGGATTGTATTGTAGTGAAATGTGACAACAGATACCAGCAAAATGTTATTCGAAATGCAAAGACATTAATTTAACTTGGATCCTCTGATAGTTTTTTTTTTTTTGTGAATGAGTGAGTGAGTTGCAAACTGTAATGTGATCTACTTGGTTGTGCCCACAGTGACATTGGAGAATTTCATTTCTATACCAAAGTGGAGTAGACCTTTTTCGTTTAAGGTTTATGAATCAGCATAAGTATAAAATCATGTCAACTAGAGTATGCATTTTTGCACTAGTTTTGGAAGTGAAAACAGAAACAGCATGATTTTCTACGTCAGTCATTAATAAAGGATTGGGAACAGCTGATAAGGTCTAAACCTCTGAAAATCTTTAAAGTAGGACTTATTCAGTCTTCGGGGGGGGGGGGGGGGNAGCTTCATTTTGTCATAATTTTCTTATCCCACCTCATCTTTCCCTCTCAGCCTCTCATCTCCCAATTTCCGACACTTATTAGGCTGCAAGTTACATGGCATACCACATGATATTAATACCCATTATTAAGCGACCGCAAACTCCGAAACACAATAAAAGCAATAGGAATAAGTCATTAAAATACTTTGGGAACAAATCATGAAAATTAGTTTTCTCTGATATCTGAATCTGTAATTTCTCAGCCTGCCAAAGAAAGGCAACTACATGCTTTCACTGTATGCCAGAAAGGAGAATGGCGAGGACAAGTCAGCACCAAATCATGAAAATTAGTTTTCTCTGATATCTGAATCTGTAATGCTATAATTTTCCTTTCCTTGACATCAGTTGCTGATGCAACTGAACTAGAGAACTACAAGCTGGATTTTGCACAACAAAACTGAAAAGAGTGAAATGTGGTACATGATGCGTCTTGTATACTACATTTATAAACTATTGAAAAGCTTTCTACTTGCATGTACTTTGCATATACAGCTACCGGTACTGTAATAATACAATTATTTAATTCTTTATGCTTACGCATTTATGGTATCAAATACTTCATATTATTATGGATAAAACCATACATAAATTTGTTAAACGGAGAGTTTTTTAAAAGTGAGAAACAGTCAAGACATTGTAGACATGTCAACTTAAAAGGACTGGATATTCTGAAAGTCTGACAGGAAGATCTTGCAAATGCAGTAATCATGAAGCATAGACAAAAAATAAATCGTGAAGAGCTGAAATGTCACTGGTTTGATGAAATGAGGACACTCTGAGATCATCCTATACATTTCACTTTTATGGCAGTATAATGATCTGAATACTGATTAGTTTTTGAGTTTGCAGTGCAGAATTTTGGTCTTCTATCCTCTTTCCAGTCTTGTAGAATTCCCACAATACGTTAGAGTGGGACACACATATCATGTTATACAAAATGACTTAAATATTGAAAACCAGGCTGTGAAATTACTGCCCCAACCATGCTTTCACCGCCCCATACTACTGTATATTAAATCTTTCTTTAGTTATCATTTTTAAGTTAATCACCAAGGCTTCAGAATCTTTCAATATTTGATTTATATTATTTTGACTGGTAAATTTAAGTTTTCATTAAAGACAAGTGATGCAAATTTGGGGATGAAAGAGGTTATTTAATTAATATAGGCGTCTCATTTTATTATTAGACTTAACATTAGTGGAAGCTTGGACACATTTTGAGAACATGCCTCACATTTTATATTATGAAAACCTCACATGCATCAGCTAACAATAATTATGGGTGACATTAACTTGATAACCATATATTGTGTGACTGTTGATACTCTCTTGTGTGACTGATTGAGTTGTGCCAGTAGATGTGTATAAGATGAACGCATGAACAAGCGATTGGTATATCAGAATAGAATTTTTGTGGCTTCCATACTTTCATGATCCTTGTTTTTGTAAACTATATATACACATGTACTGTGCTACAACATTCCAGGTATGCATGACAGTACAGATGACTGGACTGGAATGAGAATATTCCATTTGCATTTTATACCAGCAATATGCAAACCTATGTATTCACTTTAATGTTGGGGATCTTAATAAAATTGTATGAAAATCCAGGTGATGGTTTGTTGTGAATGATAAGCAGACTAAACAACATGAGAGAAAGAAAGGAAGAAATGAATAGGGGAAGAAAGAATGTCAAGGTAAAGAGAGTTAAAGTGATCATTTTTATCTAATTACTGTGATGTAGGGTCATGAGACACACTTGTCCACTGTCATTGACTACTCTGAATGCTAATGTCATTAACAGAGATGCCACTCACAGTTCAAAAAATTTTCTGGACTTAACTGCTGTTTCACATACACTTTACAAGTTGCAGCATAGGTAACTCACACCTATCTGTTTATGGTACAATATAAGGGGAGAAAACTGAAAAAATGTCGGATAGGATTGTTTCTCAGTAATCTCAGTGATGGCTTTGACTGATTATAACTTTGCATTGCCTTTGACTGACGCAATATTCACCATGCGCAAAATCGACAAAGGGAGGGAAAATTGAACCAGTAGTGGACTATATGAAGTAACTCTACTTTACAGCTGATAATACCAACAAAATCTCAGTAACTGTTATTATTCAAGAACTAAGATTACAGTGGTTTTGATGTTATATAAATGGACAATAGCAGATTCCCAAAGAAGGTGACAGAATGGAAAACAAATAAAAAGAGGAAGAGAAGCTGGCCATAAATCACACAGGAAATCATGATCAAGTATGTTCAGGTCTGTCCTATGGCAATGGCTTGTTGCCCACATTTTGTTAACTTGCTCTGCACATGCATGGCTACTCGCCATTCATTAAAAGCAGCCCAGCAGGTAGAGAGCTTGTAAACATATCAATGTGTGAGCAATAATGCCTTGGTCACATGGCGGAACTGAAAAATACCTAAGATAGATTTGTATAAAATTAATATTTTGTAGACATAAGCAGAGATGATGTAGCTTATGACAATTTATGATCTGTTGTGTCACTGCTGACAATGGAGGAACTAATGTCTATGGTAAGAGAATCACCATTTCTATCACAACTATAACAATAACAATGACAAATCTTGCTCTTGGTATTGCTTTATTCAGAAATCAAGAGAAGGAGACATACATACATTCATGAATGTACACTGTACAAGTCTGTCACAGCAAGTGACTTCTTTACTTTTCTGGCATGAAGCTCCTGTGGCTTGTGACTAACCTGAAAGACAACAAATTATTACCCGGAGAAGAGATGGATTCCAACCAGTCTCTCTGCTCTTGACATGTGTCTGGGCAATACAAATGTATAGTTGACACAGCTCAAACACTACAGTGTTCCCTTTACAGAATGTATTCAGAGTGTGTTCATATAATAGTTGTGAACAAATGGCATCACCTAAAGCAACCCTCAATGTAATCACATGCTGCATTTAAGCAGAATCAATTGTAATGGACTGTAAAAACCTACAAGCTTTGCTCAAGTTATTCACAGACTGAAAGCAAGTGCATTCAAAGTGCAGCTGACCTCATTTTACTGTGCAATATACATGTACTGTGTTTGCTACAGATCCAGGTAAACAGGCTATTTGCATCTTCTTTTAGGTGAAACTTTGTTCCATGCCCTACAAGAGTTGCAACTAAGTGAGTCAGACAAGTAAATAGGACACGTTCAAATCTTCTCAGCGACAACCTTGAGTAATTCAAGGCGTTTATTACCAGCAGTGCTAGGATCTCGGCACTAGTTATTCTGCCATGCGCCCCAAATTCATCCTCACAAACAGATACGAAGTAGGGATGACAAAATATTCTCTTCGTGTTTTCAATGCAAATATATTGTATGTAAACATGCCACTATCCCCATGCAGTGAACATCTGGATAACAAATGTAACTTCTGCATTATGTTGAGACACTATTTATAATGATCATGATTAGAAAATAGTGCCCCTCTATAGATTTCAATTTTGGGAGTGATGACCAGAAAAACAAACAATCTGAAATGAATCAAATCAACAGGTTGCCATTTAATCAACTTTGTTGGAATCACTTATTAGCCGACGAGCTGGCATCAACAAAAATTAAAAATGGTGTGTGTTTATTCATAAAGAATCACTCATCAAATCTTCATGTTAGTAAGTATTGTGTACCCTATATCAACTGTGTAGGCCAGTGAAGAGCTTACCTCTGCTTATATATAATCTGGGAAAACATGCAGTACAGCTCCCCAGAAGTTACTTGTTGTAGTTTGACATCAAGCCATCTAATTATCAACAGGCTTAAAATAACCCAAAACATCAACATCATGATGGGGAACAACACAGAGACTCCTAACAAATTACAGGTCGTTTTGTCTGCTTGTATTCAACTATGGTGAGGTTTGTATTTTTAATACAGATAAGCAATTCAGTCATTGATAAAATAGCATAATAGATCACAGAACACTACATGAGCTGAAAAGAAACATGTCATCCATAGAAATTACAATGTGTTGAATGGAAATGGGAACATCCTGCTGTCTTGTGAGACATCAAAGATTAAAACGTAATACCTAGTAGTAAGAAGTAAGAGTCTGATGATAATGTAATTCTTACATACCTGACACCTCAAGATATTAGAAATGACATTACAAAAATGAAGCTCTTAGAAAATCTCCATAACTGTAACAAAGTTTGCCTTGACTACTATACTATATGATCCCCCAAAACACAGCAGTGGGCATGCTTTCAATTAAAATCCAAAAAGGTTCTTGCAACTCATTTTGAGCCATACATTGTTATGTTTGTATGTCACACTTCCAAAATATAAAGTAAAACAAAGATGAAAGCATTGAGGACTGTAAAATTAGTAGGTTAGTTTAAGCTCCATGATCCTATGATCCAACCACAAATTTATCATCAGTCATTACCTGTACTTGTAGGAAACCATGTTGGTGCCTCTGCCAGAATTACAGATCTCTGTTGCATAACTGCTGGTTCCACATACAATTTAGAACCCGCAGGCCCAATTTTCAGTAAGACTTTTCTTATCAAGTAACTTCAGAAAGCATAAGAGTGGGAACTATACAGACCATTAATAACTGCAATTGACATTTTCAAATTGTTACTTGTTACTAGGAGGAGGTTCATTTCTGTTCAGCCATTTCTTGCCAACAGCAGTTTCAGAGTGAGCTGGCTGATAGTACTCCCTTCTGTGCTTCCAACACAACTGACTTTTGTGACCACAGCCATGTGAGAATACTTTCATCATGTACAGCCAAGGCAACTTAATTGCAACTTCTACTGAGTCACAAAAATAGTTCAGAACATAAAGTGCTGAATGTAAGTCAAATGAAGTCATCAGATATTTGGATTCCTTCTTCTGACTGGAGCTTTGTCCATATCCTTGAGGATTGTGACTAGGTGGGGTCAACAGTAGTAATATTCAAAGTAATCATGAGGTCTTCATGAGGTCCTATATCCCTTGCATCTCTCTGAGATAGCAGAAAGAAATATGCTGTTGTAGAGAGTTTCTATTTTCAAACTTGGATCTGTTAAGGCATTTCCTGGTATTGTAATCATCTTGCACATTCCAAACAAGAATCAGATGTGAATTTCACATCTAGATGGTAACATGTAATCCAATCATGATCACCAGATAATGCCCTATTTGCACGTCTACCTCTGCCATCAAAATCTGTACGGGATCTAAACTTGAAAATAAAATCTCTCGTCTTAAAAGCAGTGGCAACAAATACATGTTTTGGAAAAAACCGCATTGTTATACTTTACTTAGCTTGCTGGAAGCCATGAATAATTTACATGATGGAATGTACAAAGAATATCTCAGCAACTATCCTCTGCCCGTACCAGACATCCTTCTAAAACCAATACTTGTATAACACAGCTACTGTGCTACACCTGATGTGTTTTTCGATGCCAGTCTGCACTGTAAAAACACAGTCTGTGCTATAAAAACAGAGAATAAATATGTTTAAGCTAAAAGTAACTGCCACACCCAGAGAGAACTCCAATTATTCCTGCAGTGTTGCTACAGTCAATTCTGCTGACTCACAATTTGCTTAATAGCTACTTCTATCATATCACATGTTTTACATAACAGAATACTGCATTTGTTATAACATTTCACCAGCTAATGGTAACTTCTTTAAAGTGCAACATTTTCTGTGCTCCAAAGCTTTTGTAATTGCACAAATGTGACTGTTAAGACACTTTGTCTGCTCAGTTCGTCTCCACGCCACGGTGTTGCAATTCCTTTATATTTAAAAATTTTACCAGATGATACCTTTTTGCACAGATTGGAAATGAATAGTTGTCAGAAATAAAGATATTTTGCAGGACCACTGAACTTTTCACTAAATTACCTCTTTTGAGAAACACTTAAGCACACACAGCTATACTTCTCCCAGGCACAGGGACGTATGGAGTGTTAAAAATCAGTAAGATTTGGATTAGTGGATTATTTAATGAATTATGCTGGCAAATATGAGAACTAAATAAATAAAGAAACCTTTGGGTTAACAGGTATGATGAGCCATAGCTTTCTTATATAAAGCTGAGTGGATTCACAAAATATCAAATAGACGGATTACAGTGAAATGAGGAAAATTCATTCAAAGGATGAAACATAATTTCTGGAGTACCCAAATTCTGTATGGCCCATCTTCCTTTGTATATTAAATCTTATGTTGGGAACAATACAAAATCTTGCAGTTTTAGTCTTGAAAACTGAGGTTAGTAAATGTCACTGTATGTCAACAAAGTTCAATTCTTTAGCTATCCTCTCATTCAAAGCTTTAAATGCATGTGGAAATAATGTGACTAGTTACAGAGAAAAGGCATTGTAAGGAAACAATGAGTTGTAAGTAAAAATTAACTTTTGGTATCATCTACGTTAACATATAAAGTCATACACCACATGATTTAAATAGGGGATATATGACCTTACACATCAACAGGAAATGATATTTAAAATGAGACAATAACAAACAAAAAAAAGCAACAAAACACCCTAACTTATCAGCAAAATATGATTACCTTTCAGTTGGTCTACCATGATCTCTGCAATAATATTATGTGAGAGGAAACAAACAAGTATTTAATTCAGGGAAGCATCAGCTTTGTAAAATAAACACTGCTCAATTCATGTCCCAAGATGGAAATCACTTTCCAGGAAAAATGTGGGAGAAATTTCAGGAAATTTCATTACTTTTTCCATAATAAATGCACATCAGGATAGTTATTTGTAACAATAGTGGTCTTGTAAGCCAAAAAAAACTTGCAGTTTTCAACAGCACCCATACTCCATGAGACTGTGAGCAAAATACAAACATGTAGGATCTGTTTTGTCTTTGGAACAAATGCTAACAATATTCCAGGAGCTCCTGAAATTCCAGGAAGATTGCAAGAATCTTGACACTGGTCTAGCTTTTGTTGTTGATGAATTTGTGTTTAAGTCTTTGGATCAAGGCAATGTTTCTAACTTGACAGGTCCCAAATATCAAGTAATCAACTAGTCTAATATGGAAAGATGTGCTCCTGTAACTTCTGTCAGATGCTTTCTGTATCAAATTCAGTGGAGGGGGAGGAAAAGGGCGGTGTCTGCAGGACTTTTGAGTATTACAGTGCCAACAATATGAATAAAACCAAAGAATGTTTTGGTGTCAAGAAAAGCATTCATAAAACTGATGGTTTTAAATTTACAATAAAGTTTAAGATGCACTGAAATGAATCTGTGACTATTATTTTATACATGTACTTGATGGTGAATGGTAATGAAGGGGATTATTCCAAAGCTGAATTTAGAGAAAATCTCCTTTAACAATACATGCAAAATACTTTTTGTGTTTCCTTCCACTGTGGCAAAAACAGCAACAATTAAGAACTCTTGGGAAATGCTCAGAAGAAACAAAAAATTAACAATACCTAGATTTAATGCTTTGCATGAAACATTCTGCAAATGATTTAAGGAAAGCAATCAACTGAAGCAGAATCCCTCCGCAGCTCTTAAAAGTGTTTAATGTTTATACGAATTTATTCACGATGCAGCAAATAGTGAAATCTATCAATGTGGTGGATTTAATGTACCTGGAACAACAATAAAGTACAAAGTGTAGACGAGCAGGCAAGGACAGAACAGCTCTAACATGATGTGTAGTTAAAAATAGCTGCACCTTCACCAGCAAGCGTTTTCATTTTCATGTCATTCAGTATCTACTTACAATATTTAATGTTAGATACCACAAAAGTACAGAAATTAGGGCAACAGAAATGCCCTATTCTCTTACCTGACACTTCAGTCAAATGAGAATATTAATGCATAAACAGCATTCCCCATGCATGGTCTCTTCTTCTTTCGTTCAGCAACCAAAGAATTTGTTAGATCATAAAGAACAAATACAGTTGAGTCCATGTAAGTCGATTTCGTTTTCAACCAATAAAGTACTGACATAGCCATGGTGCTTTAATTCATGGAAAGACTATTTCTATCATAGAGGGAAATTTGAATGAAGTCAGCACCTTCCAGCCTTGCTGTTCACATTGTTTGGGTGGGACTGATGGTGTCTGAGAACTTTTAAATTAAAAAAAAAAAAAGGCACCTCATCATCTCTGCCTGTCTGTAGTGTAACCCCCTAAATCCCGATCTCTCTGTCCTGTCTCCCTACGCATGAACTGGATAGTCTAGGTGAGTTCAGAAAATAAGGAAAAAAAAAGAATCCTATGCTGTAGGTGGCTTACTGGCCTTTTTCTGTTCCCACAGTTAATTTCCCTACAAATCATGGTAGTTCAATGTATCTTCCTGTGTCTTTTGTCATCTCAATCAGTGTCTTACAGACCTATATGGCCTGCTCAGTAGAGATCCACTGTCACCGTTTACTATGCTGAAGTTTATTCTCATTCATGAAAAGTTTCCTCCTTGCTTTTATTCCGTATAAATATGACAAAATTAGTGCTGCATGCAAGATCTGATTGCAGTCGTTTTGATGGATGGCCTTCCAGGATTTCTTTCGTCTCAAACATGTCTTTTTTCCGCCATAGTGTGTGATCATAGGTTAAAAAAAAAAAAGGGCATGTAGATTACTGTTGTATAGGTGCAAGTCCACTATGTACTGTGGCTTGTAACAGAGTACATGATTACTGATCAACAGTTTGTCCTTGTGCTCCAGCCTGACATCCCACCCTCCCTTAATCAGTCAAGATGTAAGGCTATATAATACACACCCATTATCTACCACCACATTGATGGCTACTCCTGCCTTCTCTCAGTCACTAACTTCTTTGTTTCAAGCCCAACTGCTATTGTTTTGTATAATGCAGGAGAATGGCAAAGGCGATTTTGCATCTGTGACATCCTTAATTCCAATTTACGGAAAATTCATGCTACTGTCATAGAATAATGAGGATACTTATATTATGTAAAGAAAGAAAAGGAAACACAACTTCATGTCCTGTCAAATAGAAAAAGACTGATTAATCCAAAATCGCATTACGTGGACTTGACTGTATTGTTGAAAGTGAATTAAATTTCAATGAAGACTTTATATAAAGTCACATAATGCAGCAGAGATATATGCTGTTTTATGGAAAACAAAAATGGATTTAATTCACCAGTACAACGCCTGATATTCTCTGTCTTTCCATTTGGAGATATAATTCACCTGTACAGTGCCTTATATTCTCTATCTTTCCATCTGGTTATTGTCTTGTCGCTCATACAGTTTCTATGAAAGTTAACTGCATGCACCACTTATTAATTTGATAAATCAGGTGGAACACAAAAGACTTTTGTGTCTCTTATTAAAATTATGATATTAACACAACCAACAATTTTCCATAAAACAACATATATAGCAATGCATTGGCACTCCAAGCCCACCTCTCTGACTAAGCTTTTTCTTGCATCTTCTTGGCATTTCATGTCGAACTCCGTCACCAACCTGAAAAATTTCAACCTGGTATACTTCTATAATAGCCTACTATTGCTTGAACTGTGAATGGTGATGGAACATTCAAAGTATGAAAAGGATTTATGTTATATCCTCTTGACATATTTCAATATAACAAGAGGAGTGTCAGCTATGTGGCAGCCCAAATATAAGGAGACACCATGAATATGTCAAAGTTTAAATGGACAATGTCTAAATTGTGAAGAATACCACAGATATCTGCCTGCGCAGTGGCTGTTTATTTACAGGAATAGTTTGCTGTTGAAATTGAAGGAAGTGGGCTCTTCCTTGCTGTGTGCATGTTTGGCCAGCATTTGTTGAGACCATGTCTTGATAAAATGTAATGTTACATGGGTACAACATCCTCACATATGCCCAATGAAACAGAAGCATTTTTTGTGGCATTATAGCAAAAAAGATGTCCTCTAGGAAAAAGCATGCGGATTACTGTGAATCTGTGAGCTGCATGGATGGGCACTGACATGGTATGCCTATTGACAAAAGCCCGAACAGTGCAGGAGCTGATCGTCCAGGCAAAATAGTTGAAAAGTATCGCTGTCTGGCAGCATCCCTGCCTTGTAAGAAATCCTAAAGTAGGAACATGTGACAAGAAGAAACCTACATTTTTATATATTAAAATCACAACCCCCACCTACACAGCGGTACCGTCAATATTTACATCTTGTTTTCTGGACATGTCTGTGTTACAAACTAAAGACTGTTTCCCGTTTCTGTTTGACAGTTTATTTTCTGCACACAAACTCTGCCCTGAAGGTAATGCTCCAACTTCATCCAACAAAGACTCTGCTGGCTTTGTCAAAGAAAAAGGCACGGGATAAGATGAGGGGTTAGCACTGGAACAGTGGTGTGCACCCTGGGGTGTCTCCTGGCTTGGAGCTTGTGGTGATGAAAGACCTGAAGGCAACTTCTTGGTGTCTTGCACCTGCTCATGTCCAGTATCACAATGGTGGAGCTGCTTTGGCTCCAGTCCACGGAGGTCATTCTCTGTAGACATTGCACCTACTGGGAAAAGAGAACAACCTTGTTGGAGGTTGGCACATCCTGGCAAAGTGTGCCCAGGGAGGCTAACTTTTGTTGGGGGAGAATTGGCACAATGAAAGACTGCAGCTTGGTTTGAGCCTATTTGCGTATTTATAACATCTTTCTCCAATTCCCCAGCATCCTTTAAAATTTGTATATCTTTTTCTTCTGTGCTGGATTCTGGTTCGCCATTTGTACACATGCTAGGCTCCAGTTTAGATAAGTGGATTGTGTCTAATACTGACTTTTCAACTGAAGCTCCTGCAGGCAATGAAGATTCGCCTGAATGCTGGACCTCAGTGAAACTGCTCTTTTCAGTGTCCTGCCCATCGACAGCAGTCTCACCATCCATCTGGTACACAGTGCCATCACCAGAGATGGAGGGATTGCTAACTGTAGGGTCTGTAGGAGGGTCCGTGGATGTGCTATCGAGGTTGTTGTCTCCTGTGCTATTTGACACATCAGAGTTCCTCTCTGTGGTCTCTGTGGTTGCGGATGTACCACTAGTATGCTCCAAGGAAGGTCTTCTGCGATTACTTCTGAGACGTCGAAACAATCTGTAAATATTGCTTTGCGTGTAGACTGTCACACGCTCAATTTCATAGTTGCCTCCTCCTTCTGTTCCTGCAGCTTGGGCCCCTTGCAGGCCACCCACGTTACCACCTGCTTGGGGACTGAGGTAACTTTGAAGGAAACGAGATCGCCGGAGGATATTGAAAAGGTCTGTCAGACCAGCGGCGCCATCTCTTGGGTTCAGCTGAATATTATCCAGCCTAAGGATCTCTCTTGGTGCCCCACCTGCACCTGTATTTCCTCTGTTGTTGCTGCGATTTCGATTCCTATCTCTTCCAGGATCAGCGGCTACTCCGTTGTTGCCTGATCCACCTTCACCTGTGCCGGCAGGGTTGTCATTACCACCACCATCGCTGCTGTTGCCAACACTGCCACCACCACCTCCTGCTCCATCATCTCTGGGATCCACAGGTGTTCCCTCATTTTCTCGGTTGTTGGGCTGCTGGGCTTGTTGCTGTTGATCCTCTCCATCAGGCCCAGGTGGAGCAGGGTTAGCCAGCAGCTCTTGTACACGCACCTGTTGCAGGATGGCAGGCAACTCATAGTGGTGGAAGAAGTAGATCATCGAATGCTGCAAGAACGAAAAAAGTATAGGTACAGATTTTCAAACACATGCTGCCATAAACTTTGCGTACCATTTCTTTTCACATCACAGTAACATATGTTTAACATTACCAAAACATCTCCCATTTGTGATGAGATCTTCAAAATTCCCTGCACATGCATCGTTGGGGAAACCAGTTTATCATCGCTGGTGAGAAATTTCCCATACTAATGCTTTAATCTATTCCAAAAACATAACTGGAATACATCAAGAGTCTCAGTGCAACTAGTAGAGCATTTTAATGCCGAAAATACAAGTGCCATACTTTCAATACTTCCTTTGCATCCCAGAAGTATTCATGTTGTTGATTCTGGGTAATCAGTTTCAATAAACTGTGAAACTGAAGATATTACTTGGTGATCTGTTAAGACCCTGAAGTAAGACTGTTCATGTGGATACTGCCTTTAGCCAGCCTTTTACGTACACTTGCAACAGTATTCAAAGGGACACCTGCTGATACTCACCTGTATGAAAAGCCACGAAGTGAAGAGAGCCAAGGGGCTATACTGACCGTTAAATCGATAGTGGTATGCATAAAAGGCAAAGTGGTAAAGGTAGAAAAACCTGAAAAATATGACAGAAAAAAGAAAATGTGAAAACCAGCTGACAAAATACACTTGCACATTTGTGCACCAAAGATATATGAACAAGATTAATGGCTTTCAACAAAGACACATCAAAGGTACAACTGCAAAAAATCAGCAAATCCTGATGTTCTTAAAACATTTCCAATCCTGAAAAATCTGCTGTTAATTTACTTAAACCTACATACAAACAGTTTGTCACCTACTACGCTGGATATAGGTACGATGTCATCTATTACTGTGCATATATCTGCTGTTTATTGCACTGCATGGCTCAAAAGAAATGTCACTGTGCCCAGTTGGATGGAATCTGGAATTTGGAAACTTGACAGATCCAAGAAGTGTGTAGGCAGAGATATGTAACTATCTATGACCAACAAAAGCACAAAATCACTCACCTTAGCCAAAGTCTTTTGCTAATGTTGGTGTGACAGCAAATTGCATCATACTGGTCTGCAATCCACACTATCAGAATGATATAGAAAGCTGTGGTGGTGTCATTGAAGAACTCAGACATAATGGCTTCCATACCTGCAGACAATGAATCAATAACAAAAAGTTTGTGCAAAAAGCCAGATTTAATATGGAAGATAGTAATGAATTACATGAATGTCAAATAATGAATTTCTTTTAAAACTAGCATGTGAAAACATCCTGCTATACTGAAGCAACTTTATAATGTCATCTGAAATACAAAAATGAAAGCCTAAAACCTGAGATGATGTAGCATCCATAGCAAATCATCTACATCTCCTGAATATCTTACGAAATTTATGTTGAAATGCAGCACTACAACAGTGCTACTTGCCTGAGGATATACAACAGTAATATAATAACAGAGAGATTTGGCTTTGGGCACATAGTGCTTGAAGTATTAAGACTGAAATAATTTTAAAGTGAAAGTTTAGTTTTGTGCACACAGTGCTCGAAGTATTCAGACTGAAATAATTCTAAATAGAAAGTTATCATCAGAATACTAGTGATCAGTGCCTGTGAATGAAAGTGGCACTGTACACTTCTTAGGAAGCTGAAGAGGCCATTGACATTTTAGGCTTGCTGGAGAAATAATTATGTAAATTCGAAAGAGCAGATATTTTATCTCAATGCCAAATTTATAAATCTAATTATTATTTTTACAAATTTTAATGAAGTTTAGGAGAAAAATTCCGCTTCATTACACACTCCCAGAGTTGTTAAATTGCAAAGGACAGATTACTGGCTAATTATCGTGTCAACATGAAGCAAAGTTGATGTTGCAAATTTGATGTGTAAAATTCTACACCATTTCTCCTCAGTTTTAACTGTCCTCAATATTAGAGTTAAATAATATTCTTTCCTAAAATTCATGTTCGATCTGAACCATGATATCACATAATGCACAAAAGCCAAGCTATGATGTCATGCATAAGTAGTTAACTCTACTCACCCACAAGTGCTAATATGACAGTTAAGAGTGGAGCAGCAGGGAAGGCTATGGCTATGTTCATATCGAACATCTGCAGTAAGTCCACTGAGGAGAAGAAAGAGATGCACAAGGAGAATAAACGGTTCCACAAGGAATTTTATACTACTACCACTATGCGGACTTTTAAGACTGATTATCTAACAACATAATAAGATCTTCATCCTTTAGAACAATAAAGGAAACAGATGGTAAAACTGCAGATCTTCCATACCTATTTTACAGATAAAATTTTATCAGAATTAGGGCCCAAAACCAATGTTTATTTATTCCTTTACCCTCTTCCTTATGTCTAATGACTGACATCATTGACACATCTCATGCTCAGACTTTTATTCATACATAAAATAATTTTAGTGAAACAATGGCAAGACAGTGCATGACAACTTCAACATAATTCTAATGACATAGGATATGCACTTGTTAAGTAACATTATCTTCATGGCTTTCACCATTTATGCCAAACAGTAATCACATCCATCAACATCAAGACCTGGCTAGGGCCAAGTAGCAGTTACTGAATAAAGAAAGAAAGGATAAGGATGACAGTTCCCTTAGAGAATGCATCTAACATTTTGTAGCCCTGATAATTGGTGCACAAATAAAAGCATCTTCCACTCTACAAAGGCAGCGCAAGGGAAAGAAGCTAACAAAGCAGATCAATGCTTTACTTACTGATGAACACGAATATCTGATGATGAGAGTATCTCAGGAGGGTGGATACTGACACGGTCTGAAAAAAAAAATTAAAAATTCACAATGCTAATTATCATTTGCCTAATGTGAATCAGAAGAAGAACTGGTCTTGCTAAAAACATGATGTATACTTACAGATTTGCTTATTTTGCAATAACCTGTATATTAATAGAAAAATTGAAGCACCAAGGTAATGACTTCTCCCATGCAAAAATACATGACAGAAGTTCATAAAAAATTTACGGTGTTCTAAGTTCAAAAGCAAACTACATACCTACTTTATGCAAATGGGTAATTGAGTTGTGAGAATAGAAAAGCATGAAACTGTCTATATGCTCAAGATGAAAAGATTAAGGACAATTATTATGCTTTCAATAATTCATCTGGAAGAAATATGCCTCGTGAATCAAGGTCTTCAAAAAAAAAGTTATAACATGGTCTTCAGATTCAGACTGTGGTATTAATCTTGCAGTCAAAGAAAATTCATGTCAAGTCTACTTACGAATATGAGCATAATGAATGCCGCAGCAAGGTAGGAGCTCCGTGCCATCCACATACTGATGAAGCGAAAGTGCTCACCAGTCACAACATTCCTCAAGTAACCTAAGGAATGACAAAAGAAAATCTTTTAATTGCTTCAAAACTTGTTTTTGAAATACACCACAGCACTGCACTATTAGCATCACAGCAGTATTGCTTTTCAGGCTGGGCTTTCATTGTGGTTGTAAAATATGAAGAATGCTTGAAGTTACATCTGTTTCAGGGATATTTTGCAATAATAAAATAATAATATATAGTGCTTCATCCCCTGAGAAATAAAAGTGTTTTATAGCCAGATGTTCAGATCCTTAAACACAAATGCACACCTCCACAAACACACAAGCTTACACACACTCAAATATACACAAGCAGGCATATATCCAGTGCAAGTATGTGTGTGCATTCAAGGAATAGACATTAATACATTTTCAAGACATGTGATGTGGATTCTGTTACAGACAATCAGAGATTTTTAAATCAGAGCTAGAAAGAAAACTAATGCGGCAAAACTTACATAAAACAAAACATTTAAAGAAAATGGATTAAGGTCAATATGAGTCAGATGAACTGGTACCTTTATTATTCTCTTTTTCAGCTAGTTTCTTGATACTGGACATCAGGATGTCATCATAGCCAAGGAATTCATCCAGCAAGAACCGACTGAAGCCATCACCAAAACAAGCTTCTCGATCAGGGTCTGAAAAATTTGGAATGCAGTCGTTTTGTAGAGCTTCAAGAACAGTGAATAGCAATAGGAGTCCATGTAATTTTCTTCAAAGCTGGAATAAGATATCCTCCTCCTCTTGCCCAAATGTAGTATGTATTACTTCTTTCCTATTTCACATACAGGAACTGAATTTTGATCACACGACAAAGGCACAGACATCTATTGGTATCTAAAACGTACACTCAATACTTGCCTAAAGTAACAAGCATTACAGTGATATTGAGCTTCTTCCGCGTCTTTGGTAACAGTCTCAGCAGACCATATTCCAAGGAATATTCCACAATATATTTCTCCTCTGGCCACACTGAGGATGATAAAGCAGTCAACGTAAGAAAAAAAAAAACAACAAAATTACACTAGTACATTACCAAGACATGTAATTTTACATATGCATTTTGTCTAAAAGTTCTGTGAATGTTGCTGCATCATCCTAAAGAATTTTAAAATCATTCCAAGACAGAAACTGACTCTCACTGAAGATGTCATCAATTTTGTGCTCCGAGATAGCATCGCTGAATTCACAAATACAGCATAATGGGATGAGAAACACCGGACCTAACACAATAATGGAACTAACCAGCTCTTGCTAGCAATTCAAATTCGCTCAATCCCTCAGCTAACTGTGGTTCCATGCTGATCCCATCTGGGGGGAACTTTCTATGTGTTTTGTTGCGGAGCACACCAGCTGGTACCTCCTCGTCCTCATCTTCATCTTCAGTAGTGTCAGCATCATCTTCCTCATCATCAAGACCCCAAAATTTTAAGCTGTGGAATGGTCACAATGGAAACAATAAAGACTACAAACACTGAAATGAAAATGACTGCCAAAATAACATGCTTAAGTGACAGACAACGCTAACAAAAGAGCTTCACTCTGTATACTATATTAAATTAGCAATAACTTCATCACTACCAAAAGTTAACAGGATTAGTCTGGAGATTAAATATAAGGAAACAGAGTACCTTATGGTGAGAAGGTGTAAGGTCAGTCAAATTCCAGCAAAGAAGAAAATGCACAGGAACTAAAAGAAAAGCAACTGATTATAGGTTAAAAGCTCATAATGAAGCACCTTCCAAGACAAGACAACAATGTCGCTGTGATATAAATATGGTTTTGCATGCCTAAAAACCCCAAAAAGCACTACAGAAATGATTCCAAGCTAGAAAACAAGCATTCTAGTTAGGGAAAGGTGAAGATCTGTTAATCCTTGCTTTATATGTGATGATCTGTACATTTAAACTCTAGCTTCCTATTTTTCGTAAGATGATATGAGCATTTTTAATACCTATAATACAGTCAGAGAAATATCAATACATTAATGACAGTCAGTGCTAGGTGGGTGGGAAAGACAAAACATTTGTTGTGCTGATTATGTGTGAAGCTCATGGTGCTTTTTCAACAAAAGTCTCTGAACATTCTAAGTACTTAACTACAACTGATAAATTATGAATTCCTTTGCGCAGTTTGAACTACAAAAGCTATTTACATGCTTCCACAATATTTATGATACCAAAACTATTCAGTATCCTTTAAATCAACAGGACAATAATGAGTCAGCTGAGCATACCATGAAATTTATGTTTGCTTCAAGTTGATGAGCTAGTGAAACAATTATGAAGCCATGAACTTCTAATGATGTAAATCAAGAGTATCTCCTGAATATCAACAAGAAAGCTATATAGATAGACTGAAAAAAAGACAACATAAACCTGAAATTAAAAAAAATAGTAAAATGTGCCACAATGATATTGTTGTCTATCATAGTTCACTGTGGTGTTTGTTTGTGCATTTGCATCAGGAGATGAAAATGAAATTTGGATGGATATAATTTAACATGTTAAATTGAGAAATAAAAAGAGATTATTTATGTATAGTACTTGTAATAAAGTCTGAAAAAAAAATGCAGAAAAATTGCTCATGAATTAAAAAATAAAAAAGTCATCTGTCAATTATGCCTGCCATACCTATATTTATTGCTGATTTAAAAAAAAATTATTCTGTAGCAAAATAGCCAATATCTGAACAGAACAAAACTAGTGGCAGCCATTTTCACCATGTTTTCAGTTTTCATGTGAATCCATAAACAAAAGCACTTCTCTAATTAGGCTCCTGGGAAAAGAAAACCAAGAAGGATTTATGTGGTGCAAAATATGCTCTGGATCCAGTTTGCAAAGGAATCTATGCTTAGTTTATCACAAGAATATGTTGCACATGCATGGAAATGATTAATGCAACTGAACACATTTCTGGTTACATTTGGGGATAATACAGCAACCGTGTTTACACAGATTTTGCATACCAAATAAAGCAGGAATGGATAGACCACCACTAAGAATGAAGAACTTACCTGCCTCTTAACTGCAACCTAAAAATACAAAAGCCATTCAATCAGCAGAAGTGTGCTGCATCAAATGACTCCAAAAGTATTTCTTTTTCTACTATTGATGCCATTTACTCTTTGAACATTAACAATCATCTTTCTGCTACTACTGAAGTCTGAAAACTACAAAAGTGATTTACTATGCCTGGATTGTTAGTGATCTCTGTATACACTAACCTGAATATACTGCTCCAAGAACTTTGTTCAGCATCCCCGCTGCCCAGTTCCATAGTTTCGGATTCTGAGTTGCTCTCATCAGAAGTGGATATCTTGTCCTCTCCTTCTACCTCTAAAATCCCCTGGTCCTCAGCTTTATCTACTGCATCACTAATATGTGATTCCGCCCCATCAATGGTGTCTCCCTTATCTTTTTCTAACTCTGTAATATCCTCCTTCCTTAAACTCTCATTAATCGCATGTATAGTTCCATTAGTTGAGTTTGAAGTATTGGCATTAGCACTAACTGGATCACTGCTATTGCTAAACTCTTGGTGGGTTTCATTAACACTGCCAGTTTCTCCAATACTGCTTTCTTCTGATGAATTACTATCATGTTCATGTTCATCATCAATATCACTTAGTTCATCATCTAACCCAAGCTCTTCTGCCAGGGAAGACTGGAAAAACAGGTGAATGTCTGAATACTCTTTTTTGTAGGAGTGGAAGATGGTGTAATTCTCTGGGGCATTGCGCACTATCTCCACTCTCAGGATTCCATCCCGTGGCCAGACATCTTGCACATGTTCAAGGCAGTTCATAGGTGCTTTGGCAAATACTGCATGGATGTACACAAGTATGCCAAGGACAAACAATGCCTGTGGACCAAAGAGAAAGCAATCTATACTCTTAACCATCAACATATATGAAAACTACCACCAGTTGTGGGTTAAGTAAGATCATGGAATAAGACAACTTCCAAGAGGAAAGTGCCGCAGACTGGAATTACATTATGACTGATTTCAAGATTATAATGCTCAGTGCTCAATTCATTCATCTGACTAACAAATTCTGTCCATACACTATGACATGAAATCTGATCATGTCTATTAATACTATTTTCAGATCAGATACATTTCTTGTACATGAAATTGTAAACCCTTTAACGAAATTTATGCTAACTGCAAAAAAGAATTTTGAAAGCAAGAACTTGCTCTTGACTCTGCTATTAGATAACCGCTAAATTCAGTAGTATACAGAAATCCTTTCCAACACAATAAACAAGTAACTCATTACATTGAAAATATCTTTCACAAACCTTAAGGAGCAGAGCAAACTCCAATATTCTACGGATAGGTCGTGGGAATGCACGGGCGTATGTTATGGTGATGCGATAAAATAAAGCGTGAAACAGGCGGTTCTGGAAGTGAAAGAAGGGGTTGTTCTCCCCACCCCTTGCTCCATTGTTGTTATTGTTGCGAGCTCTGGTGCCACCAATACCCCCATTATTGTTGCCTGGGTTGTTGTTCATGATCAGGCGGCTTCTGCTCCAACCTGCAGAGAGAATATTAAAAATTTGGTTTTAGTGACATTTATGCATGTGGTCTTGTGGTAGGAAAGACTAAGATTACTAAGAATAAGAATTATCTACCTGCTAAGGTTTTCTAAAAGTTGCACCCCAAAATGAAGCCCCCCATACATTTATCCCAGACTTTTGGCAACACAAGAGAAAGCTTTTGAAATGACTTAAACTACAAGTTAATGTAAACTGGCTTTTTTTATTACTTTTAATATTTGCCCACTGCCCTTGTTTGCTAATAATAGCTGTAGAAAGGAAGCTTCTTTATTTGTTCTGAAGTGATTTCTACTTTTTTACATGCTGTTTCCGAGTGAAAATTTGGTTCTAGGTTACTCCTGGATGTTCCTGGATGGATGAGCCATGGGCTGATGGCTGGTGGGACATCTGCTGGCTAAGACAATCATAATCATTACTTTCATTATATTTCTGAGATCCATTTCCTGAGACCAATCTCTGTCCAGACAGGTGGTGTCTGGAATCTGCTCACAGGGTCCAACTGGCTAGAAATTTTAATGTCTGATATTAAAATAGTTCCTAAAACAAATGCCTTTCAACTTCTGCAGCTGTAGTTAGAAAGCTAAGAATTTACTAAACAACCAACCAACCAAAAGCCAACCAAAGTCAAAAAAGAGATATAATGATAATAATAATAATCATGAAACAGATGTTATTTCAGCTTCAGTATCCAACGTCAAGGTAATGCTGAATGTACCCTCTATTAGGTCTATACGTCAATATCATAGTTTTTCAAGATATTAAATAATACATGGTCTATTCTGTGATAAACAGTTACCAAGAAATGAAATAAACAATCCAAATCTTATTCACATATTATAAAATAGACTAACACAAAAAAGCCATGATCAAGATAAAGCTTCTATTCTTCCTGCTTACTAAATTCTGTGAGTTCAGGCATATCCTTATTTATGTGGCTCTCTCTTAGGACAACCCTGCTCTGGTCAGTGGTAATGAACTGTCCATATGTGTGCCAGAAAGATTTCCACATGCAACACACCGAACCAACAACATACCCTAACCCTAACCCATGGTCAGGGTTAGGGTTAGAGTTAGAGTTAGGGTTAGGTGTGTTGTTGGTTTGATGTGTTGCATGCGGAAATCTTTCTGGCACACATATTGAATTCGTCCCTCATTTAGTCTTAGACTAGTCATCGAACTGCTGATGTTAAAAGAGAATGCCATTTTTGTCAGGCTCAGGTAATGACTATTTCCCCCTTCAACAGGAACATTGCAAAATCCCACATTTTCTTGTGGACAAAGTTAAGCCTTCTCCTCACCTGATATAGGACACTGATTCTTACATGGGTAAAAATTGATAGCTTATGAAGGAATAATGATCAACTAAACTAAAACCAAAAACATGGAGGCTGAAACAGAGCAAGTTTGTTTTCATTGTTCCTGGGCCAGACTAGGCTAAGAAACTAGAGTAAAACCAAGGGTAAACTTAAACTTTATCTCTTGTGATGATGGCAAGAAGTCCCCAGCCCTAAGTCTTCGTAGGTGTATGCCCATAAGATGGGTTCCTGTACTGTCTGGCCCTGGCTGGCTAGCTAGACCTACAACTTTTATGTCCATCGAAAAGGGAACCCTTAGGCTGGCTTGGGCTTGGCTACTCATGCCCATTAGACATTAGGCTAATTATAAATTAATGCAATAATGGATACCCATCATAAATTGTCCCTGGTCTAAATGCCTTGCTCTGCTGAAGTCTTTCAAGAATGGGATTCGATTCATCACGAGATTAGATTTAGACTCGACTAGTCTAGTCTAGTCTAAATTTCTAGATTTCGATCTCTAGGCCTACCTAGGTCTAGTCTTGTCTCTAAATGACTCTGCGACTGGTGGAAAAGTGAAATAATCACCGAATAGGACCAATCTTGTGGCTAAAACCAATGACTAAAAAAACTGTATTAATACTAGAGTCAAGAGCGGTCCTTTCCCAGAAAATGATCCAACTAGGAGGATCAACCAGATGTCTGCACTCACTCAGACTAGTCAGACTCACTGCACTGCGAATCGACAGGACAGTCTACTTTAGAATTAGAGAGAGACAGCTTCAAAGCAGGTCCTAGGCAAGACTGTAAAGAAGAACATAGTGCAAGTACTATTTCTATCTACCTTAACTGTGATGAATTGGCTGATGTTACGTCAGTCTCGCGAAGTAAGGCTAAAATTCAGCAAAACAAGGATGGGGTTTGGCTCTTCCTTTCGTGGGTCAATCTGCCGACATCTTGGGATCCTTGGACGATTCGTGGTAGGCTCTAAACCAAACTCATAACACTCAATTACATAGTTAAACCTATCATATGTGCCACTGTCATTTAAAATGAAGTTTAAAATATAATATTAAGTGTAAATTTGCATTTATATCAGTAAAAAAGGCTATATTCTTGTGAAAAGTTAAAATAAAGGACAAAAGAACATGATAGAGAGTTTCAAAGAAGAGCACTCTGAACTGCTGCAAACTTCAAGTAAAAGTTATAGCCCTTGATGAGCGGCCAAAAATTTGATTTGTTTACTGTCGCAACGGGATCGGTTTAAGATAAAGACGGCAAAATCATTGCAGTGTATTTGCCGTTTTCAGTTCAGTAAGTGTATGTCATAATTTCAGCAATACAGTTTCCACTTACACTCACACTGTGTTCGTATAGCGAGCTTCAATCCAAAACTGACATGGAATCTGTGTCTCATTCAAACGTGTCTGTGCATATCTCATCAACGACGACGGTGACACAACTGAAGAACTTAATAGTGCTTAATAGTCTATGTTTAAGTAAGAGTTAAGACACTCTTGCTCATTAGGTCCCTACAGCGCGTGTAGGTAGGGGCAGCTTTTGTCATGTGATGCGGGTAATATGTCACAATAACTAGACTAGTGCAACATCTTGCACACAGGCGTGCACTCTGTAACAGTGTAACTTGCCATGAATAAAATATAAATCCAAAGTCAAAGACAGTTGCACACTAAGGCATGTTGATTGTTGGTTATCTCTGGGGACAGGATGACCATTTTATTAATATGTGGTAGAATCCTGTTAACACAAAATTGAAGGAACCAGCTAAATCGTGTTAAGCAAGTCTTAGTTATCAATTTACAGTATAATGTAAGGGAAGATGATTGATAGTCTTTTATCGTAGTTGTGAGCAGTTTGAGTTTGATATTAAATGATATGTTGTGCTTTCGAGCTGTGTGTTATTGGTGATTGCTATACATTGCCATCACCTTTGATTGAAGTAATATTTAAAAGGACGCGGTTATTCGTACAATTGTTTGAATAACTATAACTGGTTATTTGTACAATTGTTCGAATAACTATAACTGGTTATTCGTACAATTGTTTGAATAACTATAGGTATGAAGATGCCAACAGCACCTGGCATTTTGATATGCAATTTTAATAGTTCCTATAGAATCAGAAAACTGGCCATGGGGGGGAGGGGGGTGGATTTTAAATTCAAAGGCTTAGATATGTGCAGACTCAGAATAGGTGAGGTTTAGTCACTCAAGTATAACATTTGTGGTTGTTGCTAGGTGGGTAAGGTTACCCTGTTTACTGAATGAAAAGACGGTTTACCGTTTACCTGAGAGTGATAGAGATATCTACATATTTTCACTCTCTTTTAATAGATTTCAATGTAGATCTACAATTCTTTTCTCTCTCTCTCTCTCTCTCTCTCTCTCTCTCTCTATCTCTCTATCTATCTATCTATCTATCTCCTTTTTTCTCTCTGTCTTCTTTATCTCATCGTATCTCTTCTTTTTCTCGATCTCTCACTCTCTCTCTCTTTCACACACACACACATGCTCTCCCCTCTTTTATGTTCTGTGGCATGGTACTTTTTCCATTTCTTTTTATTATTTCTTTTCTTCTTCTTTTCTACATAGATTTGATTTTGCTTCTAAATGTTTGACCGCCTTATGTTATTTTTACGTTTCCCTCTTACGGGACCTGAATCGTTGGGCTCGTTTTTATTATAGTTTTACATAAAATATTACATTTCAATTAATTTATAGATTTCAACGCACGCATCTCTCTCTCTTTTTTTTCTCTTCATTCCTCGCTCTCTCACACCCTCTCTTGTATTTATTCTATGGTGTAGCGCTTTTACAATACATATAGATCTAATTACATTGGTTTAGTTTTGTTTCTAATTATTTTGCCGGCTTTGCCTCTCATTTATTGATGTATTGGTTTTTGTGGGCTTGAATTTTCGGATCAGATTTTATTTTTCTTTTCATTCTTTATACATATATAGAGAATCTAATTACAACGTATATTTCTTAAATCAATAGTTATTTAATTGCATCAGCCCAAAATTTTTGTGTTTGTCTGTCTGTCTGTCTCTCCCCCCCTCACTATTTTTCCTCTCTTCTTTGCTCTTTTTTCAACCTCTTCTTCTGTTCAATTTACCTTTTCTTTGTCGGTTACTTGTATTACTTCTTCCTGCTTTTGTGTTTTTAAACTTATAGATTGTTCTTCTCTCTTTCAATTCATCGATTTTACGGCAATAATGTTTTGTTTTATTTCTGTCCAAAAGAAAGTACAGGGTGTTTCAAAAAAAAAAAAAAAGTCTACAACTTTTTTTCAAGATAACTTTTGTAAAAGTAATTATAATTTAATGTAGTTATCTGTCCCCGCAGGAATTCGCGGCCGCAAATTTTTGCAAATTTTGCCATTTTGCGCAATTTTTTTGCAAAATATAGCTTGGTCAACCCGTAAGTGATATTTTAACAAATTTTATTATAGGTATGTCAGCTGTTAAAAAAGTAGTTTTGTGCAGGAATAACATAATACTGTACATCTGAAACAGGTGTTAACATTATAAATATAACTAGGGGCATATAATATTAATATTGCACAGACAAAACTGTTAGCGACTTTGATGATGATGATGATGATGATGATGATGATGATGACTTTCTGTTTGTGATGATTCTTACCATGTGGAAGGGACAAATAAAAAACTTTATGATCGGGGTGACTGATGACAGGAGTAGAAGCAGTGCAAAGAGATCTGAGGTCATCATTATTATTTTCCCTTTGAAAGTTTCGGAGCGTCTCCTTAAAATCGTTTCATGTCTGCCGCATAGGACATGCGCAAAGAGCTTAATAAGAACTACTAAGTGCAGTCCGTCGTCAAGTTTGTCGCTACCAATAAGATAGCTATAGTTAATACACATGGGCAGGCAGATTAAGTTATCTTTTGTCGGCATCCTAATCCGCTTTGATGAGCCAGCGTTTGCCGGGGGTATTTGTTTGTATGCACAACACCCTCTCACGGTGTCGGGACTGATAAATAATTTTTACTTATTATTTATGGAAAGCTTAGGTCTATTATTATTCTATTTAATCCTTCTATCTACCAGACAGCCAGTCACCAAAATTAAATACCCAGATGGGCGAGTCATCCTTTGCGGCATTTTTATTCCTTTTGATCGCCTCTGCATGGACGCCGCATGGTGATGGCTTATTTTATTAATGTAAAGACCAAGTATTATACAAGAAGGCCGTTTAACATGCCCACATTAATTAGAGAGAGAGAGAGAGAGAGAGAGAGAGAGAGAATTTTATATTCATATGATGAACGAAGAGCGCTTCCGATATCGCTTTTATCATTTTGCGTCAAACTGCGCTGTTTAAAGAAAATAGTTGTGCGAATAAACAGCAATGGTTATTCGTACAATTGTGCAGCATTTGTACGTACAATATTTTTATTGTTCGGATAACCAGTGTGAGTTATTAGTACAATTGTGCGGATAACCACTCCGGTTGTACGTACAATATTGTTCGGATAACCAGTGCGAGTTATTCGTACAATTGTGCGGATAACCACTCCGTATTTAAAATGCCAGACCATCGGTGGATAAAGGGAAGAAATGAAGAAATACTGTGACAGCATCGGTGTGTTTTTTAAAAATTTCTTTCAGTGGTGCAACAGTGGACATAGTTTCACAGGTTCCTAGAAATTCATTATCAGGTGACTGAAAGTATTTTACTACAATTAAGAAGGGCCTTTGGATGGGTGTTTTCATTTTGTTCAGCTCAGCTGTGGTTTCAGGTAAAGCACTGCTGTATTATGTGAACTATTCTACTGTAGTTCATTTAGTCATAAATTAGCTGCCAAAATTATTCCAGCGTGTTCAAAGCAAATTGATCCAAAATCCCATTTTTAAAAATTTTATTAGTTTGCAGGTAACATGCCTTCGTCGGCAGCTCTGCTGCAGCTGTCTTTGGATTTGACATGGAAAGTTGCATACCAAAGTGCAAAACTGTAGGTTAGCTTGGGTGACATATTATCTTCATTATGTGACCCTGGAGAAGCCATGCTTGGACCTCATTAAGTCAAAAAGCACCAGAAAATAAGAGCTGACAAATGTTAGAACCAAGAACCTCTGATTACTGTTGATTACTAACAATATGTGGAAACATGTTCAGCTGTGTTTGATTTTTCAGTCTCAAAGATAAATGCACATCTCTGCTCCTTTTTCCCAAGCCTAGCAAGACTTTAAATGCCATTTCAGAAAGACAAGTCAAAAACTCTGTCAGTAGGTTCCACTAGAAAATTAACCCCAGTGTAGGGTGTTTATACCTAACAGGTCATATTCCTAGCATAGGACCCAACCTGGGTTAGGGTGCCCACTTTTACATTTATACTGTGTAACTTTCAGTGTGTCTATGTTGAGCTGCTTGTTAGCGCAGTAAGAATGCCATTAAAACTGATGTTTTGGCCTTACTGGAAGAAGAAGGAGGAGGAACAAAAATAGGCACGCAAAATGCACAGATGTGATCTCAGTAACAGTTATTAGATTGGTTTTCTTTTTACTCCATTGCATGTAAAGGAAAGATGCCAACATGCAGTATTACCAATTACAGACCAGGCCTATCTCTAGTAATTAGTATTCGTGGGTAAATTAAGTCATATTTTGAACAAAGGGCAGGCAGATTTATGGGAACATGAAATGTTTAGCAATCACTCAAAATGAGGTATTTTCAGACGGGTCAGTTACACCACGTGATCTAGGGATTGCTAGGCTATTTTGATTTACGAGTAGTCATACATAAGCAGAGCATGTAAACAAACCAACGATTGAGCAAGATTTCCTAGGTCACGTGATGGAGCTGAAAATACCTAATTCATGTGGCCTTGATCTTTGTGAAAATTTATTTTTCCTTCTATTTCAAATGCATTATTTTTTATTCACTCAAATGCCAGATTTGGTTAAAGTTTGATCAGCCCTACAGACCTTTCAGGATGTCATTTTATCGTGTTGGACAAAACCGCAGAAAGAAAGCGCCAGTGCGGAAGCGACCAGCTTGGGATGTAAGTAACAATCAGTGAGCTTCATTTTTGCAGTAGGAATTTGTGAGTTATGCCAAAGTAATCTCTCTGCATACCAGGCAGTTCATCTTTCAGAAACTTCAGTGTTCTCTGACAGTTTTTTTCTTTTCTTAGGAGGATGCAATGCCATGACAGTTTGGTCTGTAAACACTAACGTGGACTAACATTAACCAAATGTACAGAGAGAAATGCTTCTTTTTTTGGCTCTAACAGTTGTACTCAGTAAAATGGACAGGGACTCATTCTTTTTATCACAAGTAGATGAGGAGACTCATTTTAGTCAATTTATTAATGATGAATGGAGCATCATGACTTTTGCAAGCAAGCTATGGGACACTAGCAGATATTCAGTGGTTGCCTGTTCAAATCAGTTTGCATGAAATAAACATAAAATGCTTACTAAATTGCTTTTCTTGTTTGGAGGTCTGATTTTGGAAACTGCAAATATCCCTATAACAGGCATTAAAATACAGTCAAGTTCGCTTTATTTGATTTTGTTAGGACCAACACAAGGGGTTCTACCAGAAATTGATTTATAATTTTAGTATCAGAAGTACATTTAATAGAGTAGCTAGGTGAATTTTATTCAGTTATCTTCAAAGCAGAGAAAAATTTGTTCTTACTCCAAGCAAATAAAATACCTCATTCTTTCACTTCGGTGGCCCCCAACAATGCTGTTTTGGGAGGGGAGAGATGAGATTTGAGTACCAATAACCCTGAAAAGAGCTGGTTGATCTTTTAAAAATATGTCATTTTATCATTCGGGCCTGGAGGATCCCTTCATTCCACACCCTCAGTCTATATATATATATCTCACTGCAGACGCAAGCACCACTCACCTTACTGCCACTTGCTGATATATTTTCAGACGAGAAATAAGACGTCAACTGTTCAAGTAAAAGACTTTCTGGCAGCTTACTGAACTTTTTATTTTTTTTCTATTTTGTTTCCAACAAGTCTTTTGAAAGTTCTGTGCAAGATTGCAATGTCCGCTATCTTAATCTATGTCTTCATGCCTACGCACTGGATACAGTTTTCTTTCCTGCAGGTTGTTACCACACTGAGTCACGAAAGATTGGTTTTTTTTTTACTTTTTTTCCCTTCTAAGGCTAGATTAGTGTAGCTTGGACATTTAAAATTTTCTTTTCACAATGGTACAGGTACATTGGCACAAGAAGAGATATATATATGGTATTGAATACACTTCTCTGTGCATGCCATGTCAATGAGTACATGTTTATTGATCGATGGTTTGCATCTGTGCTCTCGAGTGCCATCCCTGCCTTCTCAGTATTGGTGTTATTTAATATATATATACATTGGCTCAGATGGCCCTACTTACTACACCTGGACCTAATGGCTGTTCATTGCCCGCCTGATCACATAATATGTTGGTTTTACACACTGTTTACTGTGATGTGACACCGCATAGAAGGTGATCTTATGTTTATGTCTTTGCTGTTCCATACAAATTCAAGAAGATCATGATGCACGACCTTGAATATTGGGGATACTGTAACCGTGTGTAGAAGAAAGAGTAAAACTACAACTTATTTTACCGTCAAATTAAAAGAAAAATGAATAATCTGAGATTGAATTTGGTGGACTTCATCCATTCAAAGCTTTTTCTCAGACAGATTAAAATTAATGGGCACATAACAGATACGTCTTACTTCTGAACTACTGTTTGTGATTTCAGGATTCCTTGCAGGATTTAACAGTGCACAGGGCAACACCTGAAGAAATTGTGAGTAGCAGAGATGTGTTTCTTTGATGCCTTGACAATGTTCTTAAAACATGGTTTGATGAAATCCTTTTTTAATGCACCAACCAATTTAGACTTTATGGGATTGTTCTGTATCTGGGGTGATGCAAGAAAAACACAAGTTATGTAAAAGTAATCAGTGAGATATATGATCCTTCATCAAAAATATATAATGTAGTTAAATTTGCAAGAAGTATGTCAGTTTGTGCATTTTTGCCCTCTTAGCTAAAGTCATACATTATTGAGCATAAGATGGTTGTCATTTGTCAAGCATCTTGTCTTGTCTAATGGCCATGAGATATGGCCCTTATTGAAGTTATTAGATTGCAGGTCTGCTATTATCCTTCAAGCTCATCTATTTCTTACTGCAAATATGTTTTTTTTTTTTTTAAAGATCTTTGGGTGTGGATACACTGCATAAGGTGTGGTTAGGAATGCAGACAGAAAGTTCATATGTGTCGTTATATGTCACAAATTATACTGTATTGTTCTCCTGATTTGTTTTTTAAATCCCTGCCATTATGACTTCATCATAGCCATTCCTTCATGTTCTTCATTCATCTGTGTCTCTGATCATTAATGTGTCGTTTTTAATGCATACTTTAAACATCCTCCGACAGCTTTTGAGGAAAGAGGCCCATAAGTCGAAGCATCACATATCTGTCAAGCTGGAGAAGATGAGAAAAGGTATGACAGGACTGATCAAAAAAAATTTGGGGGGATGGTTTTATCTATTTATTTCTATTTTTATCTATTTTCTTTTTGTAATATAGTGCTATACAGGGTAATATCTGTTACCATTTTTGCCATCTTTTCAAAAAAACATTGGTATTAGATATCTTAAGGCACCTGACAGAAGTAAACTGGATACGCAGATTTTCTGAGGTCAGTTGGTTGATGTGCTGACTTCTGGCTTCAAAACATTAAATAATTCATGTTGTGACTCCTTTTGTCGTGCAGACCAAGTAAGAACTAACCCTGTTGTGACTCCTTGTTTCCCACAAACAGGTAAAAACTAACTTAATTTGTGACTTCCTATTTCCAGCAGACAAACAAAACCTAACTTTTGTTGTTACTTCTCATTTATTATAGAGAAGCAAAAGAGCAAACTTACAGGAGCTGAAGCCCAACAGTTGGCAATAATGAAGGAGATACTTTATGATCAAAAGCAGGTAAGTGTTATAATATTACCACTGGCAATGAAACAATAGTCATTGTAGCTTATGTTATCTTTGGATAGTCTTAGAGCAAGCCAATTTTGTCATAATGTTTGTTAGTACTATAAGCTAAAGTTATTGGTACCATTGGCAATAATGAAACAGTAGTCAGTGCAGTTCATTGCCATCTTTGAATAATCAGAGTAAGCCAAGTTTATCCTAAATTTTGTCAGAACTATAAGCCTATGTTGTCTTCATCTTGGCATTTCACATCTGCCACAAGTAAAACTTTGGTTAGCTCTTCCCTTACATGATATTGCTGTGACGATGCTCAAGGTGATACCAAGCTTGAATAATTTTCAAGAAACTTGAGCGGCATTTTCTGGGAGTTTCACCTCAAATGTTGAATAAAATTTATACAGAGTACAGCTCTTGATGAAAAGCGTATTATATTATGAATAATATACAATGTATTAAGAATGGAGATGGATGGCACAATCATTTTCATCATTAGTTTTTGTTTCCATTACTGAATGTGATTAAACAGGAGAAAGAGTGATCTGTGTACATATATAATATCTGTATCAAAGCCAATTTTGCCTTTGATTTTGTGAGCTAGATGCTGATCTATATATGATTGATAAAGTAGAATAGAAAATCAGTATATTTGTAGCCAGTTGTCTGTTCCCTTCTGAATATTTTCATGGATATTGTATTGTTGCCGCTGAGGTAATTTAGATAAAGCAATGATCCTGAAACTGAAGCAAGTTTTGAGTTGGATTAACTAAGCTTGGGAGGTTGTAAAGTATTTGTATTGATTATAATTAAATGATATAAAGTATTATAAATCTTGTATGTAAACTGTTATTAACCAAGTGTTGTACAGTGGATCATCATGTTTAACGACATTGGTAACAACGACAACTCGGTAATAGCGAGAAAATTTTAAATTCCCGTTTTCCCTGCTATGTAAACTATATAAAAAATTACTGTAGTAGCAACCGCTGATAATCAAAACCCCGGTAATAGCGAGAGAATTTTTGAGTGGACATGGCCGATTGTGATAACCTAGTGGCTTCAGTACAGCCCTGTACTGCAACTTCGCCAGACGCACACCGTCGGTCACTATGTCAACACGCCGCAGTGTGCATCGTGACCGATCGGTCCCTCGCTTAGCGCACTTGCTTTGTCAGGCTAGACTACACTGGCCCTACTAGCCTACACACGTGCTGCGAGGTACACAAGAGGCCTGCTCACCACGTGACCACGACACGATCCTACACTCTCCATATCGGTATCCACGCGGTCAGTCTGTTCACAGTCGTTGAAATCCAAAAAGATGATAAGTAAAGCCCTTGCCCTCAAGGAAAAAAGCGGTCTACTCTCTTCTCCAAAACAACCCACATGAAAAAAAAACAACTGCTTTCTTTCTTCTTTGCCCTCTTCGCCCCCCACCCACTCCNAAAGGCGGTCTACTCTCTCCTCCAAAACAACCCACAGAAAAAAAAACAAAAAACATTGCTTTCCTTCTTCTTTGCCCTCTCCCTCCCCCAACCCACTCCTCCCCCCCTTTCCCCACCCAAAAAAAGTAGGCCAAGTTCTCTTTCCTTCCCCACCCCTCTCCAAACGAACAACAAAAAATTTGTCGAACATTGGCTGTCCCAGTAAAATGCGAAGTAGCCTTGCAAAAACGTTTATAGGCCTATTCTTCACATTGTTATTTCCCCTTTTCAGTGGCCTACACTCCTTACTGGAATAGCGAGACCTCGGAAATAACGAGAGATTTTTATCAGAACATTGAATCTCGTTACAACCGAGTTTCACTGTATCTAAGCAGCATTTATGAACTTATGCAGAATATATTTTCAAAAATTTCTAGAGCTCCCTTTAGACAGTGTGACACTGGGTAGCTTGTGACTTGAACTTGTGCCTATGCTAAATCCAAATTCCAGAAAAAAAAACTTTCAGTTATATTCCTATGTACATGATATAACAAAAGTTTTTTTTTTTCTTTTGGTCCAGTTGCAAGATGTTTTGGCCAAGTCTGACACAATGATGGCTGTGGTCAAAGATTTATTTGGGGATGATCCAAAGGTACTGTATGTATACGATGTACAATATTTTTATTGATAGATCAGCTTACTGTACACAGAGTTTGGTTATAACATAAAAATGAACACTGCAGTGTATGTAATAAATGATTCATGCAAGTTAAGAGAGAAAAGTAATGCTTGAAATAAGTTCCACAGGTTTTGATTTTACTTCATGGTGGTTTACAATCCAAATTCCTAGATAAAATGGCAGAGTGATTAAGTTTTATTTATTTTCTTTTTATACTGGTAGATACCCTTGGAGTTATTCTTCTTTTTCAAAGATAATAGGAAACGTATATGGTAATGTCATACACAGTTGTCTTCTTTTTCTCACTGATGCATTATACTTTATAAATATTCTGGCACTATTATGTTCATGGCGTTTATAAACACTTAATTTTACAGCGTTTCATGGGCTTTCCAAATGTAACATCAGCTCCACAGTCGGACTCTGATCCCAACAGGTCTGTATTTCAATTATATTATGACATGTTGTGTATCCTTTGCATCTTATTTATCAATAGCTCAAACTGATGCGGGGTTCCCACAATCCTTGAAAAAATCTGGAACAATGGGTAGAAATCACAAGTAGTGTAAAATCATGCTAAAATTCAATCCTGGAGAAAAAAAAATTGATCACCAAAGTCAGTGTAAGCCTAAGCTTTGCTGGTCAAATTGGTGGGGGTTGGCTTTTGATTTTAAGAAAGTTAGGTTCAGGAAGCCTGCTGGAGGCTGAGAAAGCAAGTTCATAAGNGGCAAGGGTTGGAATGATTGAGCATTGTCAATGTTCATATGCATGTGTGTGTTCGCTTTATGTGCGCATGTATTTCTTTGGTCTATGAGTTTTGCCTGTTGCTGTCTTATCTTATCTCACAATTACATTTTGGCGGCCACAGTAATTTGTAATCAATCTCTTATTTCCATAATAGATCTGGGAGTCTGGTTGCCTCAGTGCCAGACATCTACACCAGGACAGAGAAGCTAAGTGATTCTGTGATGGACCAGTCAGCTCTGAATGACGAAGTTTCAGAATCAGGTACAAACTGACTCGGATGCTTCGGCTGCCTCACAGTTCAGCAGGAAAAGCACTCTCCAGGATCACAATTTCCTTCTTATTTTGAAACTTTTAACTTCTCTTGAAATGAAAGTTTGAGTTCTAGGTTAATATCAGATGAACATTGTTTAGAAACCTCACAATCAGAGTTTAAAGGAAGCATAAATAAAATTGGGTTCTCAGAAGTCCACAAATAGATATGTATTATTTTCTGTTTGTAAAATTCTGGCACTTGATTATGCTTTAGTGCTGGCTGAATTTGTATGTTTGTATGTACTTTTGATTTTTTTGATATGTTTTTTTGAAATAAATCTTACTAACATGGATTTATCTGGTGGTTTTCAGAGGATGAAGAGATTGACTGTCCACAGCCAATATCATATGAATCCAAGCTGAACTTACAGCGGTTTCAAGACTATCTGAAAGAGGAAGAGAGTAGGACAGTCCATATGGACCCACCATCGCTTGTATCTCTATTGAACAAGAACAAGAACCAATCAAACAACACAGAAATTAATCAACATGCCAACTCAAGAAGACACCCAGAGTCTGATAACTATGACCAGGGATCTGGAAGAGACCCAGCACTGATGATGAATCTTCTCAGAACTATTATGAATCAGTCTGGGCAAGATCAAGGCCAAAATCAAATGGGCAGTTCTGAGAATGCAAGGCTCATGGCGGCACTTATGACAGTCATGGCAGGTAAATGGAAACACCAGATTTTCACTTTTATGAGAGCTATCATTTAAACTGTCGCATAACCTTTAGTATACATTAAGTACGAGAGGTTTCATTATTCAGATATTTGATAGGTTTAAGAAATACATGAAACGGTTTTTCATTTACTTTCTGAGATGGTTTCTTACTCTTCATTTCTGTTGTATATATAGGCAAGTTTCAAATTTAACATGAAGTTGCCATTAATACCTAGAAACATGTGAAACATGTTTTATCTGCTAATGGTTCACTTTTTTATCTTCGAACTATACAAGACTTCAAAATCAGATAATATGATCAGTGATGATTTCTTTTTTTAAATGTTCATGGCAGCTCCTGAATATCTTTGACTTTTATTCCTGCTTAGCAAACACAAATGGGGGAGATTTTCAAACACCAACCAAACGTGATCCTCCTTTACCAAGTGAGCGAACACCGCCTTCAGCAATTAATGACACAAAGAAAGTGAAAAGAAGCAAAAAGATGACAAAGAGTCCAATCAAGACCTCAGACAGTGTGAACACTACTGCCAGCATGAATGATATGAGAATGGTGAGTGAATGTTTCTGTGATACCACTGGGAATGAAATAAAACAAAATCCTGGAAATTTGCACAGATCCTATATTATTAGGAAAGCTAAGAAAGAGAGACATTTCGCTGGATTTTGACATGTTGGCATCAATACATATCTGCGGATAAAAAAAAACAGCCCACTTATGTGACCTTAAATTAAGAAAAAAAAGTTTCTCAATCTTTAGTCAGATGCATCTGTTCGGTGCTCTCAGTAGGGTCTGTGCACTTACGGTTAATAACTATCTCTAAAACAGGACATGTAAGATAAATTACAATGATAAATTCATTGGTGATGATGGTTGTGATCACGTCAGTCTTGATTATGATGAATGCTTGGTTTTATGTGGTTTAGGTCTTCAGAGGCTTGTTTTGAGCTCAGTTTCCTAAAGAGGACCATGTTGCACACAATAAATATAGTAAAGCTTTTCATTACTTATTAACTGTATTTGGATAATATAATTTTAATTAAACACATACTAGTTTGGACAGATGAAGGATATACATTTGTTTGTTATGATAATTATGATGATTTAAGTAAGCCCAAATCTACTGTCTCCTTTCAGGAGGAAACAGGCATTGTGAAATGAAATTGGTGTTTGCTTTAATGCCCTAGTAGTAATACTCAAATGAATTTGACTTCATTTATATCATTTTGATTTGGCATCTTTTTTCCCGAAATCAAAGTTTACTAACATGTATTTGTTTGGTGGTTTTTAGAGGATGAAGTGATTGACCGTCCAAAGCCAGTATCATATTAATCCAATATTAGATTTTCATTTCTAAACTATACAGAACAAATATTTTTTATATGCACGTTTCATTATATATTGCATAGTTGCATTCATGTATATGATATCAGCAGCTGTAAACTTCTGCTAACAGGTGTTGCAAGAACTCGAAAGTGAGATTGCTGCTTATGAGCATCAGACTGGGCGACGCCCTCGTGAAGAAACACAAAAAACAGAAACCTTTTCAGGCTACACGGTTGCTCTTGTGACAGCTGTTTCCCGCCTTACCAGATATCTTAAAGAGGTGAGTCTTAACCTTTATGGCTGAGGNTTCGACTAATAAATAATTGGAGGTATCCGGTTTCGACATACATGGACTCGACTGTATAGTAAAGCTCTTCAAATATAATTTTGGGTAAACATACTTTTTTTTTTTGTTTTGTCGTCCCACTCCTTTCTGATTGGCGCCGGCGTAGGTTAGTTGTTTGTTACTTTCATTCAGGGGGTTAACATTCTGTTCTTATTCTAAGATGTTACATTAGGTAAACACATATTAGTTTGGACAGGTGAAGGATATACATTTGTTTGTTATGATAATTATGATGATTTAAGTAAGCCCAAAACTACTGTCTCCTTTCAGGAGGAAACAAAGGTATTGTGAAATCAAATGGGCCTTTGCTTTAATGCCCTAATAGTAATACTCAAATGAATTTGTCTTCATTTATATCACTTTGATTTCGCATCTTTTTTCCTGAAATCAGAGTTTACTAACATGTATTTGTTTGGTGGTTTCAGAGGATGAAGTGACTGACTGCCCAAAGCCAATATCATATTAATCCAATATTAGAATTTCATTTCTGAACTACACAGAACAAATATTTTTTATATACACGTTTCATTGCATAGTTGCATTAATATTTGGTAGGCACTTTCTTGATATGATATCAGCGGCTTGTAAACTTCTGCTAACAGGTGTTGCAAGAACTCGAAAGTGAGATTGCTGCTTATGAGCATCAGACTGGGCGACGCCCTCATGAAGAAACACAAAAAACAGAAACCTTTTCAGGATATACAGTTGCTCTTGTGACAGCTGTGTCCCGCCTTACCAGATATCTCAAAGAGGTGGGTCTTAACTTTTAGGACTGAGAGAAGAAATATCAAGTAAATGATTGCCTGAAACACTTAGCTTTATGACTGAAGTAAAGAAAATCTAAATAGCTTAGTTTTCGCACATCACTGCTCTTCATGATGACAGTCACTCATGAAATGTTACATAAATCATATTTCAGAGACCAACCATTTTTATTGAGATTAGCGCCAATTATATATTCAAATTTTACTTTGGTCTCAAGAATAAGATGAGAAGTACTTTATTCATCCTTAACAGGAAAGTTGTCATCACAGTTGATCTGAAATACCATGTACATAAGATATACAAAGGGGCAACTGTCAATCATATAATCCAGTCCAGATGATGTGGCCTATAACTTGCCCAGTGGATAGATAGGCAGTTATGGCCCTTGCCATGTTTTGGATCTTGCCTAATAAAGCAACCTTTTCAGGCGATCAGTCATAAGAGGTATAAGTTCACTGCCTTGTCTGCGGCAACTTCACTGACGCCCATGCTGGACTAATGGCAAAGACCTGTTGAAGGCATTATGGCGCATTAGTTTCCTGTTCAGTCACTGTTTGCACTGAACATTGATGAAAGATGCATGCTCAATCTCCTTTGAATCTCACCAGAAGAATCAAGTGATCATGAAATTATTTCTGTTTTTTCTTTTCAGACTGATCTGAGAGTCCGCAGTGAGGTGACCTTAAGAGAACAGTTAACTCAAGATGTTTATCAGCTTCGCACAATAATTGATGCATTAGCCACAGTAAGTGAACAGAGGTATTTTGCCTTACTTTACATGTAAAGAAATCATTATAGATCTTGCACATCTTCAAAAGTCAGTTTCCAGCTATTAAATAAAACTTAGTGATGAAGGGATTCCGAAATGAGATTCCAGAGAAACCCATTACCCCTTTGATTTAATGAGTGGTAAATTAGTTGTTTTGATGCTTACAGTGTGTTCTTCATTGTTTTCTGGCTGGTGAGTAGCATTGAGTCTATAAAAGTATTCAACAACGAATTCTGAATACAAGGACATATAAGAAAATCTTGGCAAATGTATGCTGGAATCCATTGAATTTGTGTAGTCATTTTCAGCCCTTCAAACTGCTTTCAGGATATAATAGTGACACAGGAAGAATATGGAAAACTGTATTCAGCTCATCAGCGTTATAAGGACAATACAGAGGCAGAGCTAACATCTCTCACTGTGAGTATTTTCTTTGTGTGTGCCTGTGTATCTGTTTAACTCCAGTTTTGGCAATCAGATCCTAGACCTCACGTTAGCTTTCAGTCTGAAAATACAAAATAGCACAAAGATTTGAAATATTTCCTGAAACTGATGTAACATAAAGGTAGCAACTTTTTTGGTGACATGGAAATTCATGGTACTTCTTCACCGTTTGATGAATAACTTTAGGGCATTTCATATTTTAAGAAATGAATCTGGGGCGAAATAACTTGTTGAAATATGAATCTGATACTGTGCATCACCTGCTCAACAGTCTGAATTCTATTTTAGGGCAGCTACTTATAAACCCTTCATGCTGATGAATTAATGTCTGATCCTCAAGTAACTGCTGTGGAATGAACCTGCCAAGCTACAGTGAGTGACTGTCACATGATGTGTTTATATTTCAGAATCAGGTGAGGGAGCTAAGACATTTGGTGACTGGGAAGGAGTCCAGACCAACATCTCGGAACAGCACAGACCAGCAGCAGCTTCAGCAACATCAACAACAGCAACAGAAGCAGTCACAGCAGGAATCTTTTAACACCAGCAAAAAGTCGGAAGAATCCAAAACCTCCACACCATTACACCATCAGCAAGGTATGGATTTCCTATTCCTTAGTTCTGCACCAGGCAGAGAAATTTTTTGGAGGAAAATTGGAGTGAAACTGAAATGATAAATTCTGTGCACTATTGTTCCTTCATATTCATAAGTGTAGCACATAAAATAATGGACAGGGGAGAAGTGGGGATGTTGAAGGAAGAGGGATATCATTTAGTATAATCGTATTTATTGTATATCTTCCAGCCATCAGGATAATCTCCTCATAGAAAAAGAGAGAGAAACAAAAATATTCATTGCATGCCATGCATGTCTTGACAGTCCATTCAGAGATGAATATTATGATGTATGAACCAAAATGCCTCACTTTGGCGGGATTAAATGCAGTGCTTAACTGTATTTCTTACTGCAGTATTTTCTAGGAAAAAAGTCATTTCAAAGAGCAAGATAAAAAGAGGAGCTATCTTGAATTGAATTCAGATTCAACTGATTCATATCCCCTTATAAATTAAAGAGCTTTGTTTGCAATACAGTTAATTAAATGCTGCACAGTAAGAGATATTAAGGAGACAGATAGGATTTTTCCCAGCCCTATGAGTCTATTACGTGATTCTAACCAATGTGTATGAACATTTCACCATGTTTATTAGTCTCTTTTCATTCTTGCATATCTGATTTTGCTCGTTCATGACACACACAGTGATGCAGTCTTAACATGGTTTACTACACTATAAGGAATGCACAAAATTCAGGATTGCACAATTAAGATTAGGAGGAGTTAAAATATATACAGCATGACAGAGGTTTAATTCAAAATTTTGAGAATTAACATTTTGTGTCCGTGTTAAGGCAATAGTTCATATGTTGACCCACCAGATACCAGTACACTCTCAGGATCTGGTAGTTACCAAGCTCTGCCAGCCCATCTGAGACCTGCAGAAACAGCAATGACCTCTGCTGTGACCTCTGCAGCAGCAGCCATCATGTTATCTCCACCTGTCAGAAAGACCAGGGTTCACACAGACTATAACAACAGTGCAGAGGGACAGCCCAAGCTTTCTCTTGAGTCAGGTGGAGGATCCAAGCTTTCTCTTGAATTGTGTTGTGTTTTGTCTTCAGAAATCCAAGATTTTGTGTTAGTTATGTTTTCATGAGCTTCAGCCACACTGTGCTAGGTCTCTGTCATGGTATGCTAATATTTCACACTGCACACATTCAAAAATATTGAATTCTTTTTCTAGTTATCTCATTCTCACTTGGGCTATTACAAATACCTTGGTTTGAGATGTAAACCACCAAATGAGAACTTAACTTAGTGAACTGGCTGGCTCAGAGTTGCAGATTTGTTATTAATTAAATGTATGAGCCAGGTTTGATATGTACAAGCATAGATAAGTAATAAACATTGTCTTCTTTGACACTCTGATCCGAAGTTTTGTTTGGAAAGCAACAGCAGTGCACTTTGGACAGCTCCATATGTGTTCTGTTCCCTGGTTCAAAAACCAGCAAAGAGTCATCTTCTAATTGTCCCTGTTGCTGTCTGATTGTGAATCCATCTTCTTGTACCTCCTGCACACTTGCATCTTCTGCCTATTCCTTTATATCCGCCATCTTCGTATACTCTGATAGCACATATCAGATAGATCTTGACCTGTTTTGACAAAACTTCTAGAGTTTGTTGATCATTGTCTTCATTCCATTGCATAGGAGCATTGTGAAATTCTTTATATCTTACAGTTTTGCTCAACAGTTCACTTCATGCTTTGTCATTTCAAATTTGACTTCAGTTTGTCATCTTCCATCAGAGCGCCAGACATCCTTGGTTGACTTAACAGAGCTGACTACTAGTAATGGACCAGTCCGATCCAATGACCCACCACGTCTCACCCAGGCTCCACCAGTGATGAACACAGTCAGTGTACCCAGACCAATACCCCTGGTCCAGAGTAATGTGAACATCCCACTGACCTCTGCTCCTGCTCAGTCTGCGAACCAGCAGTCCATGAGTTACACTACTGCTGGTGGACAGGGGGTGAAAGATCAAATGGGCGGTAATGCCACAAAGCCTGTGCAAGTCAATGATCTTGCAGATCTGGTTAAACTTGGAGATGAGACAGAACAGCAATTGCAGCGATTACAGGAGGTAATTCGGACCAAACAATCTCAGCTGCCATTTTTAGGCGATGGAGTGAAATTTTGAGGAGGGATATTGTTGCACACAAATATGTCCTTGCTCAAGGATCACAGCTATCTTGAGAAAGATCTGCAGTTTGTACATTGGCCTGAGTTCATAAAGCATGTCATGTTTCTGACATGTTTCATCAGATAGAATAGGGTAATAACAAGGTTGAGTTTTTTTCATACCTGTTTTTGTTCATGATACAATAATGAGGGTAAAAATGTAAGGGATATATATATGTGAATAAGTCAGGTACTTGTTAAGGAAACAGGGTCATTATTTTTGTCTTTTTTATCATACAGATCATAAAATACGAAAGGAGTTATCTTTGAGTCTCAGAAATATAGTAATTGAGCAGTTGAGCCATTGTGTCTCTCTGGTGTCCAGTGTTGATGTTCCTCTACTTAGGTTCCAGCAGAGCCAATAATCGCAGTTCTACCTCACTATTTCAGATGGCAGTGGAGGAGGCCCTGAACAATCCAGCTATGCAAAGTTTGATGCAGAGTCAAATAGCAGAACTCAACAGACAGCAGGAGGAGGCTAGACAGAGATTGAAGGGTCTGTTGGACAGTCAGAGGTTGCAGCACAAACGTCTACAAGACCAGCTGGGAGCAGACATGTTGCTGAGTGAGGATTTCTCTCCCATTAGGGCAGATGAAGGCAGGGATGATGGCAAACGACAGGTATTGATTGCTTCTCTTAGTGTGATCTTAAGACTTTTTGGGGAATGAAACAGAGACTCAGGTTGAAAGCGAATGTGTTCTGTATTCCATTTTGTTGCAATGATTCGAATATGGATATAAAGAAAATGAAATGAAGAAATGGTATCAGATTAAAATAAACTTAGCAGATAAATAAAATGGAAAGAAAAGATGAGTGAACAGTTTAGGTATTTTGATTGAACTAAGTGAATAAAAGCATCTGATATATGTACATGTATAAACAACTGAAGAATGAAAGTCTAAGTTCATATAGTTCACCTGATAATAAATAAAAAATAAATGATTTGAAGACTGAGCAGTGCTGAGGAAAGACATAAAGGAGTCAGACTGTCCACTCATTTTTGCATGATGGTGGTAGGTTGGGCACAGGCTGCATGGTTCAGCCAATATTGCCATTCTTTGCAAGGTTGCTGCACTCATTTTGTTTCAGAATCTCAGATGTGTAGCTCAGTCAGCAAGGGGTGATTTGATGACTCAGTTTTTTTGTCCCCATATTTTTGACTGGCACATTTTGAGATGAAAATGTTGAGATGTAATTTGGCATGGAGGAAGATGGGCAAATGGATGTAGATGGCAGCATTGATGTCAAAATAAATGAGTGTTGATTCAAGAAATATACTATGATTTCTGAATTTAAATGCCTTCATAAGCCATAAATGTTACCTAAGATTTCCTTCTCCTTCCAGGTTGGACCACAATCAGTGTCTCCTCCCATCTCTCCAATATCACAGAGATCAGAAAGACCAGCAGCCAGAAATGCACAGAACTTGCCACAGGTAGCATAAATAGGCTTGTGAGAAAAGCTTCTTTTGGACTGTTGAATGTAAATGTCTTGGACATCTCTTGTCCTTCTTGGTGATATGTGGATGGTGCTTAAAGGAATGCCATCCATTAGTCTAATGTTTTCTAATCTTTTTTGATAGTAAGGACTAACCATAATGGCATGTCTTTTTTTATGAATTTGAACTCTAGAGATTCACTTCTCAAGTATTTTGGGATAGTAATAATTAAACATTAACACTGAAATTTTAGCCATGGGTGATTGAATGTCCCTCTACTTCACTGACTTTTGTTCCTAATTATTCATCTCTGTTTTCCAGGGAGGCCAAGGAAGGGGTATAACTGTATCACTGCCCATGGTTGACTTGGATGTGTCAGAGGAAATCTAGGCTCTAGTTAGATGATGACCAGATTGACATATTACTGCTATGACTGAAAAATATACATCAAAGTACAGTTGACTCCACTTATTTGGAACCTTGAGAAATGGGAAAAGTTGCTATTAAAAGGATCTGCTGTAATCCAGTGACCTTTATATATTTTTAAAAAAAAAATGCATAGTATTTCATCCACAAAATATCGCAAGTAAATGAAAGTTTTTTTTTGAGTGGAATCAGCTGTATTTATTGGTAGAGCATTTTACCAAAACTGCTCTGATCCACCATGCAACTTAGAGCTTCTCCCTCTTCAAGTACCATGCCGACTGACATAAGCAATAATGGACCTCACTTTTGTCTGTCCGCTGTTCACCTCATCACTTCACTATAGCTTTGTGCCCCAACCAACTTACCATTCCATCCAGAATTTTCTTCCTTTGTCTTCCTCTGCTTGAAGCAGTACCAAGATATTTAATGAAAGTGTTTATTTCATCCATCAAAGTGATAAAAACTTCCATAAATTTGAGTGATTGTGTTGAGTTGGTGTGTTTAGGTCTAAATGAGCAGTGAAAATCAATGGCCATCTACTTAATACATGTCCATGAGAATGGATCTAAGCAGTCTTGGTAAAATACTTTTGTTTATGCTTTACTTGTATATTTGTAAATTTGGTCTTTGTGAATGACCCATGCTTAAAACAATGCTTATCTTACTTGATATACATTCCTTAAGTTGTTATAGACTACAAATATGTTCTTGTAAGAAAGCTCCGTCCATTTGGTCAAAGCTGCTGACAAAGTATTAATATTTTGAGTGTTTTTATGCTTATACTGACCACTGTGTCCATGATAGCACAACTTACTGTGCCTTGAAAGAAAACAACTTTTGTACATACAGTATATCATTTCCGTTACACAAAAGGTATTCCAAAGGTAGAAAAAAATCCAAATGTGCAAAGCTATTGTGGAAATGGACATGAACTTATATTTCGGCTAAATCTGTTCATAAGAATCACATGATCTGTAGCAAAGCATTTTGTCAGCGCCACATGAGACTATTTAGTAATTAGGTCATTTTAATTTCCTCCTGTTACCAAGGGATTGTCTCTCACACATTGATTTGTTTACATGCACTGTACATGCAGAAATCCTATTCATGAATGATGACTGCCATGTATGCCCAGAGCATGTAAACAAACCAACATGACATTGTTACCTCATTTTTTTTTTGTTTGGACTCTGCTTGCACTAGGGACCACTCATCTCGCTTTCCATTAGCCTGGTGCTGATCTTGCATGTGCACCCAGAAGTTGAAAACTGTTTTGTTTTCCTATACTATACAATTACTATACCAGGCTGTAAGAAGTCCAGTGCAAGCAGAGTCCCAGCGCAAAGACCTGCCTTTACTCTAAATTGTTTTTATTACCATTATAAGAATTGGCTTTTAATTCTGAACGAAATTATTTGCATTTGACCTAATCTGTGGAATGGGACCTCAAATATCACTGAATGAAATGTAGGTAAGGGGCTAATTCAACACTATTGTATAGGCATAGAGCGTTCATTCGCCCAATTGATATGTTTATTTTCACTATCTCTCATAGGGCATTTGGCCTCTTCCGGAAACCGGTTAAAATAGGTTAACCTGTTCTCTGATGTGAGCACATCGTTTCTTTTCCTGTTTCATTGCTGGCCACTTAGTTTCTTGGTCTAATGAAGAGTAGGCAGGTTTCCATTTTGTGGTTAGGCTTCAAGCATATAATCATGAATGCATTTATAGTGAACATAAAATTTTCATGAAGTGATAGGACAGTGGACTGCAGGACTTACTGATGTGGAAGTAAAGATCTCAACACTGAGTCTGTGTTATGTACATTATATTATATTCTTTTTGATGTCAGATTGAGCTTGTCCACTGTGACCTTTATTAAACAAGATAAGTATTCACATTAATATATTATTGCCTGTCAATTGTTTTTGGAAATGTGTCATTTGCTAATGTCTGTAACAAAAATGTGAAATTGTTGAAAACAAAAATTAAGCCAGACTAATGATGCAGTGTTAAAATAGATTTTTAATTAGTTATTAGCCATGGCCCAAACAAAAATGGGAGAGTCAGAAATATGGCTCTTGGGCAGTAGTTTTTTCTTCACAAATACATATTCAAGAAGAGGTATGTAAATAAGTCATTCACACTTTTCATAAATGTGATTATGCAATATAAATATTCAGCATAGTAGAGAGAAGTAGGCATCAGAAGCTATAAATGTTGAATTCCATATGGATTAACCTACAATTAATTATAGCAAAGAGATCAAAGCTACCTGGGAAAACATCCCATGTCCTGCCGCAAATATTATGAGGGCTGTGACTTTGCATATTGTCCTGTTATGAGACTGTATAACTGCATAATATCATTCATGTAAAATGATGAGCAAAAGAAAGCTGTTGCTGTAACTCACATGTGTGAAATACTGCTCCTACATCCAGGGTATGTACTTTACCATACCGCTTGTCCTGGTGTGGTTTCAGTTAAATTAAACAATGAAACACTTACCCAACTCTACAAGAACTATGTGTGTCCCACACATTTAGTGAAATGCTCTGGTGCTGTAAGAAATCCTGGTAACTGATTTCATAATTCTGATTACATGTTATGCTGATTATCAAGACAGTTTAATCTGTGCTGATTATCAAGACAGTTTAATCTGTGCTATAAAGAAACAGGGAAAGAGAAACATTCACAACAATAACATGAAAATATTTACTATGTGACAATAATTCTTCACCACAGACCCCAGTTCACACGGATGTGACGCAAACTAGCTGATGCAATGTTCATTTTATGACAAGATGCCACAGCCTGAAAACTATACAGTGTGTAATATGCATGCTTTCTAAAACTGATTTTGATTCAGAGACAACCTTAAATATTGACCACCCATGAAAAACAAAACAAAACTGAATTTCTACGGGTCATTCTGACTCTTTGTACTAGTCTTCTGGCATTTATGTCAGTTCTTGCGCATTACTGTGGAAGCCTTTTGGCTGGCAGAGAAGTTATGGATGAACTTTAAATTGATATTACGGACATACAAAGTTACAGGACAATTGGTGAAGATGCTAATTGATGAAAAACATTCTTCTCATGCAAAATCAATAACTCCTACGTTGATGATATGACAAATACTCTAGTCAAACATGAATCTGCATATGGATTTGCCAACCAAATCAAATGTCGTTAGCTCTGATTCAAACGGTTATGACTTAAGCCTCATTTTGACTGGCTGCAAGACATATGATACACGTATGCCTTTTTTTTTTATTTTTAAGTGAAGAAATGCTACACCAATAAATTACCAAAGGATGCAATGTAAAGTTTATCTGATAGCACCTTTTCCATATAATAAAAAACATCCATTAGGTTAAATTTAATGAAGAAATGTCACATGACAATATAATTTACTAACTTGCATGAAATCATGCTCATCTCATTCCTTAGAAATTAACTGCTGCATTTGTTTTACCACTGTCTAAATTAGAAGCAAGGAAAGGGAAAAGGAGAGTAAATTATCACCACACATAACATGGATTACATAATAACTCTGTATATTACACGTATCAGCCTGGTCAAAAATGGGGAGGTGAATTGAGATGAAAAATACTTAGGCAAAAACACAACCAAAAATTAATTGGAGGATCTGCCACTCCTGTCCGTGAGCTAGTGTGATTACATAAAAAAATAACAAAACAACCTATATGGGGATTCTCCACTGATAACTCCTAGTTGGATGACACTATTCCTCAGGTCCTGTGATTTTAAAAAAAAATTTTTTTCAAGTTTTTTTTTAAGTTTTAAGGTCTTCAAGTCTTGTACAGTTTTTTTACTAGATTAAACCTCTGTCTTACATTTTGACCATTCCCTGATGCAATTTGTCGGACCACAAGAAATTGAGACATGCAGCCAATTTCCATGGAACTGCTGATTTGAGTTCATGACTGAACCTATTTCCAGGTTGTAACTAAACTCAGAAAGGAGTGACCTGTCATTAAGGTATGTGGCATTAACAGTTATCATGATTTGAAGATATATATGAAACTTTGTGCTTTATTTCACTTTGGTCCAAATAAATGGCTAGCTGACAAACTCAAGTCACTTTGAATTTATCGCATGTCATAATAATCTATCAGGAACTAGAACAAATCAAGGGACTCTGTGATATTATTGTCCATATATTATACCACAGCTTAGTCTTTAATAATCATACTTAATCACTGTGCTGGATTAGTTTGAATAGTGGAAGTACAGTAGTACCCTGGCAGTCTGATTTAGAACCATTAATATCATTTGGGTCACATTTAACTCATCACCGCATGAATTTTTAAAATATTCACAACGATTTCAGAATAAAATTAATAAACAAAAGCCCTCAATCTTGAGAGACAACTTTTACAAAGTTAAATCCTAATAACATAAACAAACAATAATGGACTGCAGGAATATATTTCTTCTCAAATTTTGAACCATTCTGCATTATTTATGTATTAGAATTTACCGTTGATAACAAATTCTTTGCCTGAATGTTAAGTCACACATATATATAAACTAAACTGTTTTGAGGAATTGATTATGAAAAGATGAATTTTCCACACAAATTCTCACAAAAAGTTGTAAAAGAAAAGTCAGCATAACCCGTTCATAAATTTCTTCATATAAACTATTGTACACAATTGCATAGATGTCAATACAGGTGCAAAATTGAATGAAAAAATGAGCCTCAAGATGACTGTGAAATTCTAAAAACTCTACATGTGAGGCTAAGAACATCTCAGTATGTGGAGAGTCCAACTTAAAGGCATGTGCAGTCCCATTAAAATGGGTATATTATAATTTGGAGCCAATGTTTGAAAATTCCTGAGGAAGAACGAGCCATCTCCAGTCTTGATTTTTTGGGGGAAAGGGCTATCATACAGCCTCTAATTAAGCACAGTCATCACTCCTTAAGCCTTTTGTCACTGTTCTGAGATCAGAATTCTGATTTCAGTTAGGAATGTAGGAGAAAGTTTTGTTTACACACTTTTAAATTCAGACTGCCTCATTTCTACTCTCTGTTTTATGTACTAAAGGAATGCTTCTATCTTCCATTCTGAATTTGTCTGGAGATTCATGACACAAACAGTATTGGGGTTCACAGTAATCAAGTGTTTCGTAGAACTTTTCAAGCAGTGCCTGGCACTGGAAGTAAAAAATAACACTATATAATTACAAGAGGGCTTGGTCTCTAAGACATAGCTGAGGATCTCGGCTTTGAAATTAATAGTAAATTGCCAGTTTCATAACAAAACTAGACATATTATGGTAGTTTCTGCTTTCCAAACATTCTGTTTTCGCAGATGTTTAAAATGCCATGAAACTTGGGTCAATTCTATGGCCAGTTCCAGTGCTTTGCTTTCAATTTTGTTTTATTTAAATGTCCTCAGAGCATGACTAGCAGGCTATCTTCAAATTCTATTTGCTGATACTACTAGAACTATGTGTAAGTAGATATTATTTGGACTGGGAGCAGGTACAAACACAAAACAGTTTAAGCACTACAGTTCCAAGAGGAAATCAGAAAGCTCGAATTTCTCTTTGGATTTTTTTTTCTGTACGTGTGGAATTCTGATGTCAGAATAGTGGACCCAGAATATAAAGAGCCAGCAAATCTCACAGGGAAACTATCTAAATGTTAAAAATCTTGACTGGAAGTGACAAAACTCAGTTGGTTCTACATTCTTCTGCTAAGGATCTCCATATTGTCTCATGATCTTTTCAATTCTTTAAGAACAAAAACTTTAAACTTGAGGTGTCAGTGTGATAAATTGCTAAATATTTAGATTACAATTGCCCCTTGAAAGAGGATGCAGTGAAATCAAAGTAAAATGTAGCACCTGGACAAATAGTGTAAAGCATACATAACATCACAACTACCCAAACCTTACATCCTGCTCAAACATTTTGGGCCTAGAGTGGGTTGGTTGGCCTATAAAGGCCATAAATGACTGTCAACATCATTGATACTCAATTTCTTCCCCTTTGAGTAAAAATTCCCACACAATACAGAAGCTTAGCTGAAGAAAATATTTCGTAACATGCAAGAAAATACTGCATAATCATGTATAGGCCATATACAACCACTGATTAACCTTAGATATTATTTCTCATTTATATGTCCTTGTGTGTCTAAAAAATATCTACTTTGGTCTCCACTGATGCTTGTACCTCACCCATTAGAAGGGCCCTTATATTCATCCTACTGAAGCTTGAGTGCTCTCGTAATCCCTGAAATACCATGTCACAATTTTTTTAAAAAGTGAAATAAAAAACCTGATATTTTGGGGCTCTAACAATATTGTCATGCCTGTCAGTAGCATAGATCTGAATTTAAGAATTTACACTTAAAAGACAGAATACAAATGACAGTTACATCAAATAGGCTGCCACATCTTCAAAGCCTAAGATGTCTTGAGCCACCTATGAGGCATCTGTCAGGAAAGTATTTCAGCTCCTTTCTACGTAATGTGGGCTTTACATGATAGAAAACTTGGCAGTTTCCTGCAAAAAAAGAACACATTAAATGGATTATTCTCAAAAAATCGAACCTGAACTGCTACAGTTTTGTTCCCTTTGATGTCAGAAACAAACCTTGTTCTGTGAGTTCCCTTTTATTTTTCTTTACACGAAGCAGGACAACTGTCCAGTGGTTGCTAAAACTAGGATATAATACCTGTAGGAATTCCTTGTGGCCAATAAGCCAGTTTTTAGTTAAAGTCTTAGCCTCAGTTTCCCTCACACTTCTGAGAGAATTAATCATAACTGAAGATTGGTGCTTCTGTCCCATATACTGTCTACATCCATCCTTTAATCATCTATTCATTTAAACTTATTTCTGAACTGCTTGCTTTCTCATAAAGGTCTTTGACACCTATTGTTTTTTCTTATTTTGGCCCTATTAACATTTTGCGTTATTCTAAATATACCACTGTGATTTGGGGAAATTTCTTCCATGGAGGTTAAAGTACTTCTTTTGCCTGATCTTTTAACGGGAAGAAAAAGGGGGGTCAACGCCCAAAATTTTTCACAAATGTCTTTTGAAAAAGATCACCTCAAATTCTGATTTGGTCCCCAAATTTTCATTTGGCTGGTTTTGACCGCGTGCGAATACATAGGTCTACACATTTTATTTTTTTATCTAGAAGGCTCAAATTGTACCTGAAACTTTAAAATTGGATGCTTTATTTAGATCACAGGTCATTTTTACACATTTCTACACCCCAACACTGGCTGGCAGGGCCCCAAAAAAGGGGGATTTTATAGATTAGCGGATTAATTGGGTTGTACACAATCAATGATTTGCCCTTCTAATAGGTGTCACAAACCTAAAGTGTACTGCATATAAAGATTTGCAACTGTTTCCTGACTTCATTTTTAACACAGACTCTATCTCATTAACTTATCACTGACTTCCTAAAATCCATATGTTATCATCTAAAGCAAAAGGACAAATCTTTGAGACAGCTGTGGACATATAACTGACCTTATTTTTCTTGATTTCCTCCTCCCAGTCTGCCTCAGCAATTTGCGGGATGGCACACAGCAAAACTTTACAGGCCTTCTCAGCATTCTCTTTGAAGGTTTTCACTGCTAGTTCAACGTGAACCTGGAATCACATGGACAAAAAAGATGAGTGTTGCAACAACACAGGGAACACTTCCATAACATGATGCAACTGCATTTTGTTTTTAACCACACAAGGATGGAGGTTACCTCAGCCTCATCATAACCTACTTAGAGCAAAACCTTGTACTTATACAATTTTCATGCTGTTTGCCTCTGATCTGTGAATGCTGATATCATATCTCTACTCCTTATCTGTTCATATCATTCATGGCTGAAACTTTCAAAAGTTGAATTTACTGAAAACCAGGCCGGAAGTCCAGAGACAGCATTCTGGTAGGGATCCAGGGGACAAAGCCCATGGATGAATTTGCATACCTACACCATTTTCAAAGTTAAATAGGGTCATTTTTTAAACAACATTTTAAAGTTCTCTTATATTTCTTTTTTCCATGTAACAGTAATTTCCATAATCTGCAACCCTTGATTTACATATTAGTAAATTTACTGAGGTGTTCTACTCAGGTTTGTACTCGAAAGCTACAGTGCACGACTATCCATAATCTGCTACCCTTGATTTATATATTAGTAAATTTACCGAGGAGTTTTACTCAGGGTTGTACTCGAAAGCTACAGTACAAGACTATCCATAATCTGCTACCCTTGATTTATATATTAGTAAATTTACTGAGGAGTTTTACTCAGGGTTGTACTCGAAAGCTACAGTGCAAGACTATTTTCTCCTTCTGGTGCCTCTCTTCCTCTTCCTCACAATGATATCCACTGCCTTAACTGGCAATAGGACAATGTGTGGCAGGAACTTATCTAAAATGGGTTTTTTGAAATAAAACTAGCTTTCCCAACTGCATAGTACTCTGGGATCTTCTTAAAACCCTGGCCTTCAGGAAATATACACATTGGGCCCCATAGTGAAGAAGGTTTTCAAATAATTGGTAGAGATGCAGCTAATTTTCTCCTATATTTTACAAATGTTTCCTGCCATTTGATCAATATCAAACTTTTTTGCAACAAGTAAGACAGTGATTTCCCTTCTTTCACATCTGTTTGCTTCACAGCATCTAAACTCCAAACCAACAGTTTATTTTACCCCTATTATTGATTACTGATTGATGCACCCAACTTACTGCCTCATGGTCATCTCTCCAGCTGTCATAATCTGTCACGAGCGCTAGAGATGCATACAACAGGCCTGCTTCTTTGGCAAGCACAACCTGATAAATACACAAATGAAATCACCTCAGCATCATGTTTAAGACAGTCTGATCAGTCTACATCTGTAGCAGTTTATTTGAAATTCCAGATCAGTCTGATTATTAGATCCCAAATAAAGATTTCATTGTACTGTCATCACAGTAATATAGAAAAATTTGTTATGAGTGGTAGGTTGTACTGATATAGACAGAATCATGCACACTGAAAAACAAATTAAATTGTAAATTCTTGGGGTTTTGCAAACCTCAGCCCATACACTTGCACATGCAGATTCTTAACACCTTAGTGACCAGCGACGAGTATACTCGCCGCCCAAGCCAGTGCGAATAGGACCAGCGACAAGAATTCTCGCATTTGACCTTCGGTATAAATAAGCCATTCCAGCTTTTTGGAAATATAATCCAGGTTTTCTACTTCCATTCTAAATGGAAGTGAACCTTTTCGAATTGTGTTTACAGTTAGAACTGTGCAGTTTTGAGGGAAAAATGTTGAAAAAAACGGATTCTATCGGCGGAAGATGTGCTGCAGGAAATCTATATCAACTCACTTTTTCATACATTCTGTTTCCACACTCTCTGCTTCTACTTCTTAATTATAACAATGTAAATAATAATAACTTTTACTCATGTTATAGACAAAAATGTGATCAGATACCAAATACCAACATCATTGTGAATTTGGGCAATGTAGGGTGATTGAAAGCAAAGTTATTCAACTTTAAGTTACAAGTACATTAAAACCTTGAATAATAGGCAGCGGTCATGGTCCTGGGATAAGGTGATATCAGTGTAAGGCTGGTCACTAAGGTGTTAAGGCGAACCAGGTCTGGTGATAAAAACATTTGATTTTTCCAAATGGCAAATTTGCTCCCCTGTACCTCCCGTAAGTCGCTTGTATTCTTTACTAAACGTAATATTTTGGACATTTGTGAAAATTCATATAAAATCCAAACTCAAGGGCGGGTATGATGGAAAGGGTAAAACAGCATGATGTGCAAGGCTGGTACTTGGTATCTTGACTGGCTCTGTATGAGGTGGGCTGCCCAAGGATAGCATGGAGAGCTGCACAAGATTATATTTAATCCTGAAGAATATCACTGCAGAGTGAAATGTGTGTAAGCAACTTGCAAGCATGTGGAGTCAGCTTCATATTGCATATACACAGAAGATTTGGCCTTTGAGAGGAAACCAACATTTTTTCTTGAATATTATGCTCGGCAAATTTTCAACCCTCTCCAATGCTCCCCCACCACAAATCTCACCTCAGGGACTGTGCTCATGTTCACAACATCTGCTCTCCACTGTCTCCACAGTCTGCTCTCATGCTTAGTAGAAAACCTGGGTCCTTCTATGGTGATCATTGTACCTCTCTCGTGGAACGAATAACCTAGTGACTTCACGCAGGAGGCAAGAAGCTGAGAGAAGTCAAGACACATTACAGGACAATGAACACTGTTGACAAGCAGCACTAGGAATGGAATGTCTTGCGTCCTAATTGTCTAAGTTCATTCAATAGTTATACTGATATCACACCATCAAGATACTCAATTCTGTGCAATCTCACTTAACTTAAAAAATAAACGGCCATCACTTGTGCCCTAGAGTCACAAATTCTTTCTTTAAGAATTTTTTACAGGGGATGATGTCTCAATACATTGTCATAAAACTTAAGAACCATAAATTTTACTCCTGGCCTTATTAATAGGACACTCACATGTCAGAAACATCGCTCCTATAATTTCAAAGTCACATAAAATCTTTCCAATTCAACAAACAAGCTTTTTCTCTTTTTCATCACAAATCTGAGTGTTTCATCATTATCACAAAATGTATAATATCCCATGCAGTGTTTAATGGCTTGTGTCTTCAGCTAAGATTGGTCAGTAATTACTTACAGCTCTCAACTTTGGGCAAAAAGGTTCATTCATGGGAATATGACAAATTCCCTTGCAGGCTTCCACTGTCCCATCATAGAAGCTCTGCTTGCGCTTTGTGGTTCTTGAGGGAAAAAAAAAATGAAAGTAAGCATCGTTCAAACGCTCCTTTTTTGCTCTGATTTATTTAGCCAGGAGTTTCGTCTTTATTTTGAGATAAGCATCATTTAGTAGTTTAGTAAGAGTTATAACTAAAGATGCAGTCTAAAGTGGCAGTGTAAAAACCAAATTGAAGCAGCACTTCAGACAGATGGAACAGAGCTACTGGTAGCACTGTTACTGCTATTGAATTCCTCAAGTCATAAATGTAGAATCTTGTGCAAAGATGATATTGAAAGTTAATACATGTATTTACTAATCCTTATGATATAGTACGTATACAATGTTTTCCAGTGCCACATTTCTGAGAGGAGAGTTTTGTCCCTTCCCACAAGGATGGCCATTTTTCTCACGGCAATATTACTGCCACAGACAGACTTTCATAAATGATTAAGCTTTCTTCTTCTGCATTATAACTGTTACCCTTACAATTTTGCTTTCTCTCTTGTCCTTTGTAGTGAAGGAGAACTCAACTCCAGATCTCATAGTCTAACTTCATAATTTCAGTTTTGTCCAAAATATTTATTTTTAGAATTTTTGAGTGTCTGAAAAAAAATATCACTTATTTTTTTATATATTTTTTGCAGTCTGTTTCACCGATTCTGATCTTGCAAGGAACACCAGGCTATTTTATGTTCACACATACAAAAGAAAACCCAAAAACATTAAATTTCATAAACTGATTACAGTAAGACCTCAAAATTCAGGGGATCAATTCATTTATTTAGAGGTGTCTAAGTTTATTAAAGATATTTGATATTGGAAGCAAGGAAATTCGGAACAGAACATTACGAGGCATATAGAGGGTTTATAAGTACATGAGCTCTAAGGTCTTGAAGTTTTATTGTGTGCTCACCTGTCAAGGAAGTCATCTATGATAACTATTTCTCCAGGATGAATGTTTTCTTGCAGTGATCCACACGCTGTAGTCACCACCACATGGGTGCATCCTTCTTCCTTCAGTGCCCAAATGTTGGCCCTGTAGTTTACCTCAGTTGGTTGAATTGTATGACGTCTACCATGTCTGAAGGAAAATAACTGAGTACATTGATGTTTGTGAACTCTGTTTTGCAAAAGAAAATGTAATCGATTGTAACTGACATAATGGGAAGTTTTTATTTTCCATACATTTTTTTTCCATATCATATGCTTCACTCAATTAAAAACATAATAATAACAATTATTTTTTCACCCAAATACCTCCATCCACATTACAACAGTAAGAACCATTAAAAAATGTACACACAGAGATGAAAATACACACAAGCATATAGTATAGTAACCTTTTAATATCTAATTCTGTTTTCCACCTTTTCTCTACGTTCTGAACAGAACGTGCCTTTCCTACCTGGCTAGGAGCACACAATCCACACCTTTAATAGTGCCAAGCACAAGTGAGTCAGAGGGCTGTGAACACAAGAATTAATATTATCCACATCTGAAATATGAAAAAGTCTAAACCTACTGTTCCACCATTCCCATCTATAATTTTTTATCTTAGAAGCACCATATCATAATAAAAGTTTTTGTGATAAAAAAATGTTATTTTTTTAAACTAAATACACACGCAGACAATGCTAACTCACTAAATCCAGCATGAGAAGCCTGTCTTAGAGTAAAGCTCATCATAACAATTGCATCTATGATCTACTGTTTTTATCCTTACAGACTATACCATGTCTAGGAGAGAAATTGGCTGCATTCTTTGTGCTACAGAAAGTAACCTACTGATATACTGTCTGTGTATGGACCAAGTTCTGAGAAAAAAGTGGGATCATGTGCAGTTTTTTAGTGGCAGACAGAGATCTAATTCATCATAAAATTATTACGAGGTTGAAGTTTTAAACTTGTACATACATTCAGATACTGTCATCAGAACTAGTCTATAACTATAATTCTAAACAGACTGATGCCAAAACTTACATCTGATCTAATTTGTCAAATGTAAGATTAAATGAAGTCATACAGCAAGTTAAATTCTTTTCAGTTGGTACTACTCTGAACAATAGCATAAACACAAACTAATGAATAAAATAAAATTGAATGTGTGGATTTAGAAATGAAAAAAGTACAGATTGTTTTACATGTTTGATTGGGGGTTTGTTAAGGGGGAGGGATGACTCATGATACCACATATAATAACTTATTTTGGGTCACATAATTCTATGACCCTGAAGGGCTTATGGCCATTGCCATTTCCGTGGTCCTGATCTATTTACCTTTCCAAATGGAGTAGTTACATCCTTCTCTGTTCTGTTCTCTAGAAGGTGAGGGTCATCCAGGCCTGAGCCACCAATGATGCCAACCTGTGAAATACAGTAATATTTACTATGACATGAGCCTGTTTCACATTAGATGAAACATGCAATTAAGGAGTTGGAGCTGAAATATTGAAAAAAAAAAGTGGTAATTTCCCAGAATTAAGGTTAACTAGACAGACAATCAAGAACAAGGGCATCATTTGTATTCTAGGTAGTATCTCTGTAAAGTATGTCTGAATGAATGATGCCCAACTTCAGTGGTAATTTTCAAATGCCAATGTCATACATTACTTCTGAATAGTACAAGATATGACAATAAGAAATGAATTAAAATGTTTGGTCAAATGCCTTAACTTACCCGATGCAGGAAACAATTCAGTGTGTAGATGTATTTGGTTTGGGATTCTGAAAACATCCTCATTGCAAATTTCCTTCCTAATGAATATGAAAACATTTTCAGTTGCTCCTACACTAATTTTCAGGTAAATAAATCCTCCTCACTGAGTGAGCACTGATTCCACTGTTCAAGTCGACACTCTGTAAAACTAATTAAGAACTGATAAATGTCCTTGATGGATTTTTAGGAACTTAGAGTCTGTTTGTCTAGAATGAGGACTGACAGAAATTCTCAGACTACAACACTGGAGGAGCACTCAAATCACCAATACATCTGCATTTTCAAGCAACCTACCTTAACTTTTGACATTTTGCTGCCAGTCCCTCACGAAGCAAGTTCTCTGCTGTTTGGTCTTCTGTTCCTGTCAATGGATAAAATAGATCTCTTCTTAGAGGCTTGTCAAATGTTTACAAGGGAAAAATGATTACCATGGTACAGGCAGTGCAATCAAATACTCTGGTGCATTGACTGTGTGCTGCTAACAGTGCTAAGAATCAATGGATGCCAAGAACACACATACACTTTGTCAACAGAGTCAAAGCTTTTTCAATCAATCAGTAATGTCTTTCACAATGAATTCAGCAATGAAAAAGGATGAATTGAGAATAGGTGGATAAATATTTAAATCATAGTATAGTATTTACATGAAAATACACAGAGACACGGACATGTTTGCATTTTAAATTCCCTTAGCTTCTCAAAATGGGGCATAACTTCAGGTTGGCTTTTCCTCAGGCTGACTTGACTAGTGTTACTGTAACATTTATCTGCTTGGAGCTCCTGAGTTTATCGCAATGGACAGCAGCCCTACACACATACGTCTACTCTAAGGACTGATAAGAAGGAAAGGTTTTCGCTGGTCATCCTCATCTCTCCTGAGTAATCTTATTATGTGGACCCTCTCACAAACTGGACATTTCAAAGTAAACAAATGCAAGCATCCACGGTAATTTACCCATAGTGGTCTGTTATGAGAATACTGTTGAAAACAGGTTATTAGGGCACTGCACTGGGAGAAGTTATAAATGAGAGTCAAATAACGTCCTGACGAGAAGTAAATAGGTGATATGATGAAGAGGAGAAGAAACAATGAATGACAAATAGCTGTGAAGAGCAGAAAGGTGCAGTTCATCATTTTCATTGCAAAGGTTGAACTTTCAACAACTCATCCAATAAACTGAAAAATGGAAAACAAAACACATAGGGAAGCATGCTGACTCAGTGGCTCCTTGATTCTAACATGAGTGCAGTAAAACTGCCTCGCCAAACAAATGACACATGACCTTAATCTTAATCTTTATTGAATGACTTTAATATATAACAGCTTCACTGAGCTTGAGCAATGTGGCTAACACAACAGCTGATATGGTAAAGAGAGACACATCAGGCTACAAGTTTTGTCATCATTTTGGTCTAGACAATACACTCCCAATGTAAAAGCGCAACTCATATTACTGCTATATCAAATGTGACAAAACCAGAGGAAGACATCAAAATACTTGTCTTGTTCTTTTTTGTCTTTTAACAACAAAACTTTGGTCTAACAAGTTCAGTTCTCAAGATATGTTGTAAAACTTGTTAATTTGCTTGATTCTAAGTAATCCTGCCTGTTATGGTACTGCTGGTACTGAGTTGCTTGAAAATCATAACAACATGCTGCATGCAGACTTCTAAGCCATCTGATAGGAAATTATTTAAAATAGGCTATTTCATGTGAAGGATAAGATTACAGCTGTGATAAGATCTTGGGCAATCTCCTGGGACAGGACCGCTCTTGCATTAATGCAGTTCATTTAGTCATTGGTTTAGTCACAAGAACGGTCCTATTCCGTGATTATCCCAGATCTTGATTATACACAATGAATTTCCAGTCTGTGAAAACTGCTTATTGTCAGGTACAAATCTTATCACACAAGCTGTACTTATCCTGCTGTGTCAATGGTTCAAGCTGGCATTTTTAGTGGATAGTGAACATACTCTTGTGACAAAGCACCTATGGCTCTGTTTTACCTTTAGACCACACAAGGGCAAAACATTTTTAGAGCCAATAAAGGATGATTACAAAAAAAAACCCACCAAAAAACAAACAAAGCAAGTAACCTAACATACTTGTCAATGCAGCAGAGTTTGATATTGTATTTTCTGTTTTGGTCCAATTAACATTCAGCTGCTGAGTCCTGGTAGGACTGACAATCCTTAGAGAAATAGGTGTTTTTTTTTTTCACTTCTTTATGACTATGCTTTAACTCCTGGAAAAATTTCTCAGTTTCCTACATAGTGAGAGTAGATAATTCATTGCCCACTATACTAAGATTCTAAGGTGTGATCCATTTATCAAGATTCAGATTCAAAGATTTTATTAGGCCACAGGCCAACATAATGCATTACAATACAATATTACATTATTACAATCCACCAATCAAGCTTAACTGTAGAGCATTTTCCAAAACTCAGTATGTGGTCGCTAAATATTTTTGAAATAAATGGAAATAACATACAGGTAACTGCTCTTCACACATGTATTTTTATTTACTGTTAAATGACGTAAAATTTGAAGGAGTGCAAATTTTGGATTCAAATAAGTTTTAAATGAATTAACACAGAAATACATGTGTTTGAGTACACCACAAACTCATTTTTCAACGAAAGTGCAATTACTGAGTTTTGGATAGGTTTACACAAGAAAGGCTATTGAAACATTACTGAAGGTAAACTTGATGTATGCGAGAACTTTTTAGCTGTCAATATCAGAGTGTTAATTAAGCCGGATGAAAGAATGTATGTGACAGTAATGCAGATCCCACATTGATACAAGAAACAGGCTGAATCTAACACACACATATCACTGTTTTCTCAGTAATATGAGCTAGGGGAGACATTCTCTCTTTTCTACAACAGTTTTACAACATATTTAAGGGAGGATTTATACATTTTCAGAGGGATTTGGGTCTTTTCTCAAAAATACACACTTTGGAGTGCAGGAAACAGTGTTTTCTCCAAGTCATTTGACTTGGGGGGGAGGGGGGGGCGCACTCCTCCCTTGCCATAAATTTGAGGAGGGATTTGCTCATTTTCTGAGGGATTTGGGGTTTTTCTTGAGTACTGAAAATTTTAAAGTGCAGGCAAAATGGGAGATTCATATATTTTTTAGGAGGCATTTTGAAACTCTTAGAGGGATCACATGATTGCAAAGTCCAGTGAAAACACTGACATTTACAACACACTGTAAAGAAAGAAAAAAGAAGGTTCAATGTCAAAGCAAATAATTTAAAATATGCTGCCCATGAAAATGTCAGTTTTGACAGAAGTTTAATCAGTAACAGGTTAAACAACCTTTTCAACCTCAGTGACCATACTTTTGGCAAGATTTCCTTTTGCCCCATACACCTGCGTCTTTACACCTTGCAGGCACCATTTCTCTTTATGTTAAAGGTGTGATGTGCACATGAAAGTCTTCCCATGTAACTTTATTAAGCATAATAACTTTGTTGTGCTATACCATTTTATCAGCATTGTATTTTCTTAAGCGATTTACAGTCAAGCACAATAAAACAAATTTTGTTTTAGCCATTTTATGCCGAATTTCCACAAATACATGAAGCACAAACTAACTTTCCACATCAAATTTGAAATGGTATTTCTGTATTAATATAAAATTTGGATTTTTATCCTGTCACATGGTGTAATGATATGTGGACAAAACCGTACAATACTAATGACCATAAACTGGCATTAAAACAGTGTGCAATCATGAGGCACTATTATATATATGGAAGGTTACAAAAAATGGTCATTGCTGATTTGCTCTATATAATTCATGTCATTAGGGTTAATCACTTTATTTTTATTTTAGCCATTGGTTATTGTCATGTCCTGAAACGAGCCTGGTCACAAGATGCTGTGTCTTGATATGTGAAAGCTTCTGGAAATACACTTTATCCAATCACTTAACTGAACTTGCAGTTATTAATTACTGAGACAACACATTTTTCTTCTTATTCTGGTGAATGCCAATCCATCAAAAGTCTGCTGCAAACCACACAAATATCACTCCCACAAGTAATAGAGAAATATAATGCTTCCTAGTTTTGAGAGGAATTCCATATGTGTGCCGGAAGGATTCCGCATGTAACACACCGAACCAACAACATATCCTAACCCTAACCCAGGGTTATGGTTAGGGTTAGGTATGTTGTTGGTCCGGTGTGTTGCATGTGGAAATCTTTCTGGCACACATATGGAATTCCTCCTCTAGTTTTCTGCACTTAAGTTCTGTGGCTGTGGCCCACATAAAAAAAAAAAATGTGGCCTTTCCCTACTCTAAGAACACAAAGACAGGAAAATGTAACTATACAAAAACAACCAACCACAAAAGGAGCATTATTGAGGATGCAGGCAAATAAATAATTCTGACTGTGGGGAACACAATGTAGGCTGAGTTGAACAACCCAAAAAAACATGTAAACAAAAAGGAAAAAAATATTTATAGGCATATTGCCAGCAAGGTGAAGTTAATGCTCACTGCCTGTGGCCTTGGCCTTGGGAAAGTCACTTCTCCTTTCACAAAATGAAAAAGTAAGCCTATAAAGCAAGAGCACTTGTCCAGGTCTTAGAAGGAACACAGCAGAGTAAACAGAAGATGATCTAGGCTATACGCTGGCGCTCAACAAACATCAGATATCCAGCGCAACTTCTAGAAGTTTGATACCCTTTCTTGAGCCGGCAAAGTATACTAGACAAGTGTGTCTGCACTGTCTGGCTTGGCCCAGCCATCCCTCATCCTCAGGGTGACACTAATCTGACAGGTACGCTAGCTCACCCATCGTGCTCTTTAAATAACAATACCTCTCAAGAAGATTATTCTTTTCGCATGAATGCTTGCAGAAGGCACTGGAATAAAAATGGGAGAGCCTCCTTGCGTCTTGACTGTGACCAACTAGCCTACTTTCGTTTTCTAATAAGATTTATTCGATAGCACACTTTTAAATGCGATAGTATTCGACTACAAAATCACACCATATTTACGATTCTTGCTGTCATCACAGATGTTTGTCTCAGAACACAGACTGGCTGCAGCAAATGTTCAAAAACTGTCAAAGAGCTCAACAATGACATTTCTACGAAAGCAGCTCCTATGCAAGCACTGAAATCGCGTGCCTGTCTAAACATCTGATATGCGCTCAAAAACACAGGTCAAGCTCATTAATAATTTAATTAACAAGTTATAACACTACGTGAAAATTATAAATTCGCCACATGAAAGTTGAGGTTTTATTTTAGACTAGAAGAAAGATATTACTGCTCATATAGTTACCAACACTGTGTTTTTACCTCATAATGTTACAAAAGTGGTGTACAAATCTGACCATCTTAGTGCTGATGACCCGTGACAATCAAAGACAGATCATACATCTGAAGAACGTTATTTTTTTTTTTATTATCAGAGGATAGTTGTATAATTAAATAAAAACTACTCAGTGACACGCCCCTTCAAATGGCATCCTGGGCACGTACCATTGCTGCCACATCCTAGATATGCCACTATAGCTCAAACACAAGCACAAGCAAATGAAACGTTACAAATTAAAAGGTTATGACTTTGTATCTAACCGTGGTTCCAATACTTTGACTGCTGCTCATTGTTAATGCATCTCTGAAACTGATTGGCTGTGTAGGCCTATGACATGTAAAGTCTGAATTTTTAATGTGATTTATTTTTTTTTTGTGGGTTTATCAGCAAACTTTTGTAACTTATCAAAGTTTCTGAAGACTCAGAAGAAAGACGGAACCATGAAGGGTATGACTTTTTATAAGTTGAGTCGATGAGTTGAGCTTGGAGTGTATGTAAGAGTGTAGTCGCAACAGGGAAGTTAAAAGTAATCAGTCAGTAAGGCTACTTGCGATAGTATAAATAATCCGGAAACGCACCCCGTAACAACTAAAGTCACGTGACAAGTCCCAACATGGCGGGATGCGAATCATTATTGCTTCCTGCATGAGTGGTTACTACTGTTGAACTTCCTATTCTCACTCGGTTCGACGTTAGTGGTGCCTTTCAGAGCCATTTTCAAAAGGTGATTATTGACCGTGTACTTGGAAAGTGCAAGAAGCATCTGATTATGTCCACGTGAAGTTCTCATTGTCAAGGCACAATAAATGTAATTTCGGAATGTTTTTGAATTCATACCTTAAATGGGAAACCGTTCGTAATTTATTTCGAGATCCAAACCAACGGTTGAAACGCTTATTACGAGGAATTTCCTTAGTGGTCTCAACACAACTAAGATATTATTTAGAAGAATCTTTGACCACATGTAGACTATTTCATTAACAACAATTTCCACTCTTTAGTAGTCTCTTAGTCTTATGCTCAGATTGAAACCATGACTGAGTGCCATGACTGATTCACTCATCATTGCTACTCATAGACTAGATCATCTGTAGTCGACTTATCTAGATCTAATACCCTAGACTAGATCTATTTCCAGAACTTGTATCAACAATTCTGTTTGCTGCAGCTGAAAAAAATTCTACTCAATCTACTCAGTCCTCATTCATAGCTTCAGGGAATTAAAATAAAACAACAACCAGTATTCAGTATACTTAAAAAAAATGGAAATTTAACACCATTACTCTAGACTAGATTTTGTCTACACCTAGTCTAGATGTTTACTCCACAAATGATATGAAAGAGAACATCCAATTTTCTATGCAACATATTGTGAGTGGTGGACATTTTTGGTTGCAGCTATAGGTCTCCTGAAAAGAAAGGGAGGCAAGCTTTTTAATCAAACAGGAAACCAGCTAATAATATAAACTGCTGATCCATCAGTTAGATGACAATCAAACTAGCCAGTGAAGATAAAGTTGTAATGAAACAGCCTTAATTATTAGACATAATACTGTACAGTCACATACAAGGAAATGCTACCTGAGGGTAAAATGTGTAGAAGTTTTGGAAAGATTTCCGCATGCAACCACCCCCGAAATAAGAACATACTAAAGAGGGATTATTTTGATGGGACAGGATGAATTTCATTTGGATTATTTATCCCTAACCCTACCCCTAACCCCAACCCTAACCCTACCCTTACCCCTAATCCTACCCCTAACCCTGACCCTAATGGGTTGTTGCCTGCGGAAATCTTGCCAAAGTTTTTCACTCCTTTGCTAGGCCAAAGTTATTAAAAAGAACAGTAGATTGCAATCCCACTGATGTGTTCTTGGGTATGTCGAGGAAACTAGTTTGTTATTGACATTAGTACCATGAAACTTACAACTTTTTTGTTCTTGCAGTTGCTGTTAGGATACTGAATTAGAACAATTTTGTAAAATCTACACATTTTGTCCGAGACCATTTTCCACTCATCTGATATGGATGGGAAATAATCGTTATCTTTGATGCAGTTGTGTCAAATAGTTTACTTCCTTGCTGACTCAGACTCCCAGGAATGTTAGATACCCATAGGTGAATTTATCATTTCGGAAAACTCACTGATGCTCTTTGCTTGTTGATTTACTCCTATTTTGACTGAAGCCATTATGACATGATTTCATGACTTGGTTTTATAGCAAAATAATGCAGTACAGTACTATTTTGTTACGAGTCTTTGGCGTAACACTATTTATGTTTTTTTATTTGTATAGTGAATTTAAATCATAGTCTGGAGAGCAAATTTAGAAACACACAAAAAGACCAGAGAGTTTAGAATTGGTGATTCAGGTTCACACAAAAACATTTTCTTGGTATTTGTAGATAGAAGTGCTGCCTTATGACTATTTTGTGATCCCAAGAGTATTTGGTGATGTTTGTTGTGAAAAGTCAAAGTAAAGAGAATGCTGAGGTTCTTTGATACATTGCACTGATAATCTCTCCTGCTGGGTGAACTCTGTAATTTATGTAAAGACCACACCCATTGTTAGGACTTCCTTGATTCACTTGTTTTTTTGTCCAAAATACTTATAAGAATTATGTCATGTTGGTAGGTACTTCATTGATGTTATGGTCTTAAAATAATAACTATGGCATAAAGTGATTTAATAGTAATTATTAGGAGGTCTGGTTAGGCCTTCTTTATGCAGTATGTCCCTGCACACCATAGTAAGTTTGCTTGAGGTTTGATACTTTAACTGAAAGATAACACTGCTTAGGTGGACGGTTTGTAAGCTTAAGCCCACAGTCCTTGATTTAATTACACCAGGGAAGAGTTGTATATTGCTTGTATGTCAGGCTGCGTTGCAGGATAGTTTATCTTTGCACCATTCTTTAGAGTTACCAAATTGCAAACTGAAACTTTTTTTTCAACTTTATCCTTTTCAGACCTCCACCAAGTTTATAGAAACGCTTGAAATGTGTTTCAGATAACAGTTTTAATGGAGCACTGTACTTAAGAACTCCTGTATCAGTGTATCTTATCCTGTGTTTCTAGAGGTCATTTGAGTAGGTGGGAGACTTACCCTCCTTGTCATAAATTTGAGGGGGAGTGGGGGTAAATTTTCAAAGGAATTTTAGGATTCTCTCATCAAGTGATACAAACTTTGGAGTGCAAAAAAGAAGGGGGAAATATGCATGGTTTCAATGTATTTTTAGGAGGAATTTGAAATTTAAGGAGTGAATAGTACAATTCCATGGTCTGGAGAAACGCTGCTTATCTTGCTTGTTTTTTTGTTTGTGTGCATGTGGTATTAGGGCTTCTTCATATCAGCCCATGTCTCAGGCATTAATCATTCTGTCATCCTTGTGGTTTTGTAAATGCCACTTAAGGTTGCACAGAAGTATTCCTCTTCACTTCTAAAGTTGTGTTGTCGTCCATGGTCGGTGCTGTATGATATTTTATGCACCTTAGTATAAAGATCTAGAACTGAAAAGATTTCACTCAGGATTAATAGTGATCATAATAACCACAGTGTACATTTCATATTTAATTGATAATATTGCTGAGGAAATACACTACAAACAATACAGGCAGGCTTGGAACCACATATTATATTAAAATGTGTCACATATTTTTTGTCTGTGTGTCTAGAAATAACACAAAAAAGACCACAAATAAAACCAAAAAAAATCTCAACATAATCCCTGCACTTGCTTGGTTACATCTAAAGCTGTTTTTCGGAAAGGTTACTGTTGTGTTCAACCGAGTGCCAGCATCCTCTGACTCTCACCATAAGAGCTCTCTTCCTGTTGTAATTGTTGGTAGAGGTCTATTCTCGTCAAGATAATCTCATCTCGATTTGCTGATGTCGTGTGAATGAGTCAAGAACATTTCAGCTTTTTGGGGACAAGCTCCTCTTATTTTTCATTTTGATGGCTGTAATGGATATACTTTCATGACATGCCTTGCCGTGTTTATGTTTACATGCCCTGCCTTAAGTACTCGCCAGTAGTAGTTATTGCTGGTGTGTGGCAGTGATATGGATAGTGGGGTGAGGATTTTTTTTTTTGCTTCTTATTTTTTCAACATTTATGTACCCATCTGTTATGTACAGTAGAAGTAGACAAACATGACCTCAGGGGCCAGTCCAAAATTCTTCTTTCCAAGAACCGAAGAAAAGCTTCCCACATGGCTAAACTAGGCCAGCTGATGCCCACCTTTTATTTGCTTTGCAGGTCTGCTTTCCAAACACATTAATTTTTTAGCAATAACTGGAAGACCAAAGCAGATTATAAGTATAAGGGATTATTTGTCCTGCCTGACTGATAACAATCGAGAATTTTGGGACTCTTACTTGACATGTTAAAGTTAGTGAGTAAATTTTGATAGAATATAGGATAGGGAAATGGGGACCAGGTATTTACAATGACAGTGTAGGTTTTCCAGTACTTGAAGTTTGGGGTTATGATGTCTCGTTGTATCACTACAGTTTAGGTATACCTTTCTTTATTCTTACTTTTGATCAGTTCACTGTTGTGTTGTTGCTTCTTATTATTTGACTGGTGCCCAGGTGCTGGCCTAAGGGCCAAAACATGATCTACCATATTAAATTATACTTTGCTAGTTACTGAGGACTACACAATGCTTTATGTTGTTCAGTGTCATAAATTTTGATGGAACATGCAAGTAGGTATGGCCAGATAAGTAAGCAAGTAGGCATCAGATAACTGACATATAGAAAGCTCCCTCCCTCCCTCCGCTCTAACTTTCTAAGGTGGCTGGACACCCTTGCTTTTTTTAATGTGCAAGAGTATTGTACAAAAATTTCCCAGTATGTTTTTTTATCCTTTTTGTTTTGGTGCATCCTCTTACTGAACGGTATAATTCATATTCTTTAATCAATCAACTAGGACAAAAAAAATTCTGTATTTGTCATGGCCTTACAGTGAGGCACGAAAATGTGAATAATAGGTGATGCTCATCATTACTGGTAAACAAGTATTGTGGTAGAAAAACAATGCTATGAGGTAATTGAAAAGTGGGCATCGGCTGGCCAAGTTTAGTCACATGGAAAGCTTTTTTCCAGCTTGTCAGAGAGGTGAATTCAAGGTTGAAGCAAGAGAAAGGGATTTGCCATCTTCGTACCTCATTGTTTGAATTCACTTCAGAATCAGTGGTGGAGGATGGGTGATACCAGTATTGGCTACTGTATTAGAAATTGACACCAAATTAAAGGCATGATTAATAGTTTTATTAGCTATCAAATTTGACAAGACAGTGTGTTGGTTATTGACTTTTATGAACTGCTGTACCTGAAAATAAAACGGAGCCAATGAGGAAAATTTTATTCTGTCACTCTTCTGGTAAAACTAGGTTGCCCGTTTAATTGGCACGATTGCACATCTCCCTTTATCCTTTCTCAGGCTAAGCTCATTAGGCTCAAGATCGACCCATCCTGTGTCAGATGTTGCTATCTGGAATGTGGTAATATGGGTTGTGCAACAATGTGGGAGTATGTCATCTACATTAGCTGTTCATCTGAGAAGGGAAAGGCTGAAAAGTGTCATATGTGTTCTTGTATTGTCCCTCCTTGATAGAAATTAGTAGTAGCTGTAGAAGTAAAGGTGGTGACGACAGTATTGGTATTTGTGCGGTTATTGCCAGTTTTTATCAAAAGTGATATTTCGAATAACATTATGCCAATTATGAAAAAGATGCCAATTGTTGTGATGATGATGGTGGCGTCATGGCAGCAAGAAGCAATAGTAATGATACAGTAGAAATGTGGTTGCAATCGTAATGATGGCAGGCAATTATTATTTGTACTCTATGAAGTGTTTTTAAACAGACAGAAGAAAAAAAACATGGATGTTCATAGCAACTAGTAGTTTCCTTAAACATCACTCAAGTGTCATGATACATAACTCAAGTTTTTAGACACTATAGATTGCAGCATGTTGTTTTTTTTTCCATGCTTCACTGTCCGGGTTAGTCATGTTGCCAAACTGTGAATGAAGGAACGAGGAAGCATCAACGTGTTATTTTTACCATTCACCAGTCTGCTTCATGTGCATCCTAATCTGAAACTGTATGTGCAGTATACACTTCCTTGTTAGTAGGGGACAAGTGCAATGTTTAAACATGCTGTGAGGAATGTACCAGCCTAGCTCTCACTTATGTTGTAGCATTGGTGTTTCACTTCCTCATTTTCTCATAATTTGCTGCTCATAGACTTTCCAGGCCATAGTTAGCATATGAAAACAGAAGTCTCAGAAGCTAGTGCGGCACTTTAGTGAGTCATGTCTGTCTAGGGAAATGCTTGCATTTTGAGGTCAGAAAAGAGAACTCATGGGTCATGATAGGAGGAGTGTAGCGACAATATTGGATGTTCGGAATTCCTGACTGGTGTATTATTCATGCCTCTGCTGTTGTCGTGACTGTTATTTGTGATTCAGAAGTCTTATGTGGCTCAGTATATTGGGATGAAATTTCCATTCCTTATTCTGCATGAGTGGTACGGTCATATGCTGTCTTTCATGGGTTTGTGAAAGCCTGGAAACAGTTGATACAGTGCAATTTTATGTAATCATATAGTAGTTGTGATTATTCCACCCTGATGTTTTCACTATAAACAGTATATTATGGTCTAAATAATGTTGTGATTGAGAGAAAGCTGTGCCTAGGCAGAGTCTGTTGTGCTTTATCATACATTGCATTCAACTGTAGGTGCACAATATTATAAAATTTTACATTTTAAGGGCGGGTCATAGTTTTCTCTTGTTTAAGGTAGCCTCTTGTGCAATGTATCAGTGTAATGACATTTACAGATGCATTTGCTTGGTTTCAGCTTTCACTAATTGCAACATTTTTCAAATCAGATATGTAAGTTAAAATAGCTGGATAATCACAATTTTTATCATGCTTCCATCGAGTTGCCAAAAGGCTGAGTCAGCAGGTTGTATCACAGAATAGTGCAAGAAAGTGCAGGACTTTCCTCTCCTACACAACGATAACAACGTAAATTTTGAGAGTATTTGGAAAGTGAAGTATGAAAATAAGGCTGACGACTGAAAGAGTGTAATCATGAGTTGTTTCTTTAGCTGTGAATGAAGTACGTGTATGATCCTGAATTGCTGAGAGCTAGTGTGTGCGCATGCTTAGAGATGCACTCCAGACTGCTTCAACTTCATTTCCTGGTTTAGAATGCAGTGAAGAGTCTGCCTGCTACTTATCCCGTTTGTTGTCTCCTCTTTGAGCTTCCTGCAAGCTTGCAGATTCTGCTTACTTCCATAGGTCTACTCATTTCCAGTATTCATTTTAGGGAGTGGTGCTGTCTATTCTTTCTCATGACCTTCAGCAGTGTGGGTTTGGTAACATGTAGTATAATATATACGTCTAGCTCTATTTTACAGCATGGCCAATTTGACAGTTGGTTACTCCAGACCACATGACTCACTCCTTTTAATTTTAAAATTCTCTCTGAAAGTACATTGAAAGTGCACTGACCACCTTTTCTTTCCTGCACTTTCAAGAGAAAAACCTAAAATCCCACTAAAAGTTTACAATCCCTCCTCCCTCCTCCCCCCTTGCAAACTCATGAC
>JAWQUT010000029.1:188730-204930 GCA_033807755.1 Ellobium chinense
CCCCCCCCCCTCCCTCCCCCCATCCCCTTGACCTGGAAAAACCACTGGTTTGATTTGATCCTCCAGGAAATAATTTCTTCATAAAAAAAAATTGTGAAATATTTTCACACTTATTGGCATCTCTACAATCTGCATTGCAGTTTAAACAAAATATGTCTCTTTTTCTTATCCACTGACTCTTTTGGCCTTTATTACATTTGCCCTGCCTGGGAATTACTTTTGTTTCTTGTTTTTCGAGGTGTGCCAGTGCAGAAATGGTTGTATATTATGGGGATTTACAATGTCATTCAGAATGAGCTAACCCAGTCGGAATCTTGGTTACTATGAGAACAGGGCACTGCAACCAAAACAGTATTCTAAATACAATAGAAACTCATTAACTCAGATTTTAGGGAACTGGCTTATAGACATTTGAGTCCGTGAGGTATTCAAATTCATTAGATAAGTTTAATGTAAAAATACAGAACACACGAGAACTTTGCAATGAGGAGGCAAGGATTTCGAGTTTCAAGTACATGAGATTCTAGAGTAAAATTTTGAAATTTTGTTTCCAGATTTTAGCCATTGACTCCGCCCTGAGGCTAGGCCCCTCCCCTATGACCCAGCTCCCTGACCTCCTGAGCAGCCATGTCAGAAGGAGAGGTGTTCCACTTTGAGTGCATCAACCGCTACAATCCTCTTGATCATGGTCATGGCAGAGAGCACATCCCTATTGATCCTGGGGACAGCCTTGAGGTAGATGCCTCGACCATCAACATTGCTGAAAGGAAAGCACCCAACAAATTGCAGGTAATGACTCAAGAAAATGATGGGAGAAATCTGACAGAGTTGGCTGCAGTAGTGTTTTCATCAAGCCCGCTTTTGTCACAAATTTGGGCTTGGGATTTGAAAATTTTGAGGGTGATTTCAGATTTGCTCTTAAATTTTTTTTTAGTCTCCTTGCAGGGAATAAACTGGCAAATTGGCACATATTTGGGGAATTCAGGAGGGGTCAGATTTTGAAATTAAAGTTAAAGGAGAGAATTACTGTGATCAGGCAGTCTGCAGAAAACACTACTACCATGAAAGCTGTCATTGATATCTTGTCTCGTAAATTTTAAATCAAGGTTGACTTGTAGTAACAAACAATAATAATTACTGTATATTTTTTTAGACTTTGGCAGGATTATGTCTTTTACATTTGCAGCATTACCACTTCATTTTGCAGATTGGCAGGTTAAGGAAATTAGGTATTTTCAGCTCCATCACGTGACCTAGGAAATCTTGCTCACACGTTGGTTTATTTACATGCTCCGCTCATGTATGATTACTCATCACTTATCAAAATATCCTAGCAATCCCTAGATCACATGGTGTAACTGACCCGTCTGAAAATACCTCATTATGAATAAAATGAAATCCCAAGATATGATAATGTCATAATAACTCATAGCAAGTGTGTGCATGGCAAGATATTCATTAGGATCTTCTAAATTCATCTGATTCATACAGTCTGATTGCAGATCGTGTTGAAATAGAAAAAGGAATAAATGAAGACACTTTCTGGATATGCCAAGTGTTTTTATGAGAAACATCAGAGCAGGTGTCAGATAAAACAAGAATTTTGTCTTCCTTTATTTCTACCAAAACTACTCTGCCTTGTCTCACACTGAAAAGTTGAACATTGTGCTCAAGTAGTGAGCATTTTTAATTGAACTGAGTAAAATTTCTGTCAGCGAAATGAATAATTCCAGAGGATTTTGATACCATGCAATGTACCTCCATTAGAGAAAAAATTCTCCTACTTCATTCAAGCTGTACTCAGTACATTGAAAGCCGGATGACGCCCACACCCTTCCGACCAAGCCTTTGAGAGTGTGTTATCAGAAGGATGTTTTATCAAAGTGCCAATGTATAGTCGCCGAAATTACAAAGATGAAAGAGGCGTATATGACATTTGTTAGTTTTTCAGGAGAGCGTTTCAAAGTTTCAGTGAGATTTAAAATTGATTACTTACGCCCAGCTAGTAAATGTTTAAATCTCCCAAACTGTTAGAACTATCAGTAAGCAAGTCATGAGCCTTTGAAGGTTACAGAAGCCTAATCCAATTTCCCTCTTTGAGCCAATAAAATGTTTTCTCTACTGTCACTTACAAGAAATTCCACAATTTCTAAGTCTTCTTTAATTATTTGCAGAATTCAAAGAGCTTATTAAAAATGATGTTCAAAATATAGATCTTGCAGTTCGTTTTCGAGCTGCGAACCGATACATCGAAGGTGTAAACAAGCTAACCAGTTTCCTTAGCGACAAGTGCTCTGCACAGAAGGCCTCACTGAAACCGAAGTGAATGACCCAAACTTCAGGTTTAATTTACAAAATCAGGAGAGAATGTAAAATAATTCGCAGGTAGGTTCACAAATCTAGGACTCATTCTCCATTTTTTTACTGTCTTCCAAACGCATATGACAGCATGTTATTTTCAACCAGTTAGAAGTCTGTAACCTTAAGAGTAGTCTCAACTCAAAACACACCCAAAATGTTGCATACGCACCTTTGTGAGGTGGATGACATTATAAGAAACAAAATATTTAGGACAGTTGAGTGGGAGTATGCAGAGAAGGGCATTGTATTAGGCAGTGATTGCATTAATAGAGTTCCACTGTAGTTTTTTTAATCTGTTATCCTCAGGGATGGCTGAAAGGCAGAAATGTCACCAAAGGCATGAAGGGCTTGTTTCCTGGAGTCCCATATGTCAAGTTTATCAAGGGAGACTTCAATGATAGCGGCTATGAAGGTACACCTCACAGTATGTACTAACCTTTTATACTCTGTCAGTTCTTTTTGGCTTTTTAATGCTCCCTTGCCATACTAATTTCTTTCCAGTTTTGTTTCTGTTATGTTGGCTTCCTTCATCTGTGTATATAATTATGTAAAAGCATTTTTTAGCCACTTACCCTGCTTCTCTGCTATTTCAAACAGTAGAGTGACTAATATTTGAGGCTGAATATGCCTAGATTTTAGCTGAGAACCAGGTAGACTCTGCACTATAGCTGCTCTGTATTGTTGCCCATTATTGTTTAAATAAATGCGGGCAGTGTTTTCTTCAGACTGCCCCATCGTGCTATTGATCCCATAAATTTCGAAGTCCCTCCCCTAAAAAAGTAAAAATTACATTAAATTCATCCCAATCTGCCCTTCTTTTCTGCGCGTAACTACCTCCAATACTTGGGCAAACATAAAATCTCTCTAGAAATTTATAAATCCTCTCTTCTACATATGACAATAAGGAAAATCTCCCCCTACAGTTATAACCTTAAAAAACACTGTATCTATAAGTGTGATCATTTGCGGTGTTTCACATTTTAATGAATTTCATGGTCTGACTTTTAGTACATTTCAACACAATACATTTTTGTTGTCTTGCCTTGTTGTCCAAATCATTCTGTCAGTGTACCCTTGTCTCAGTACCTACATACATGTGGTTGATTCCACACCCATGAAGTCATCCAGCCCACCTCTTGAATTGTTAGAGAGCTGAAAGGGTGAGTCTGAGGATATGTGCCATCATTGTTTACAGACATATTCATTGCTTTACCTGGGCTATGTCTGTGCTGACAGTTCTCCTTTCCTTCTTTCACTGACAGGTAGGAAGGATCTTCACAGCATGCTTATGCTGTGATTAGGTAGAAGGCAGTAAAGATATTAAACTTAGCAATGATTGTTCCATGCGATTAAACTACAAAATGGGAGGCAATCCTGGCTGAATATGATGCAGGAAGAATTATTTGATTTACCTCCCTTCGTCTAATGCTGTGTTAGGTACTTCTTGTTTCTTCTTTTGGTCCGATTAACATTGTGTTATTCTACAAATACTGATTTCGGGAAATTTCTCCCCTGGAGGTTAAAATACTTCTTTTGCCCGAGCTTTTAAGAGGTAAAATAAAGGGCGGCAACGCCCAAAATTTTTCACAAATCTCGTTCAAAATAGGTCACCTCGAATTCTGATTTGGTCCCCAAGTTTTCATTAGACTGTTTTTGACCGTGTGCTATTATATAGGCCTACACACTTTATTTTTTATCTAGAAGGGTCAAATTGTACCTGAAACTTTAAAATTGGATGCTTTTTTAAGATCACGGGTCATTTTACGTATTTCTACACCCTGCCACTGGCTGGCAAGGCCTCCAAAAAGGGGGATAATATATATTAGCAGATTAATTGGGTTGTACACAATGAGTGTTTTGCCCTTCTAATAGGTGCCAAGAATCTGTTAGTGCTCTCCCCATTTCCCCTGTTGTGGACACGTTTATTAGGATGTTCCATGTTCGCTGCTTCTTCAAGTTTTCTCTTTCTCTCTCAGCCATTTGAGCCCAATCTTTCTGTGGCCCTCCATTCCTGGCAATAAAAAAAGTGTTTTATCTACATCCATCTCTTTGGCATGTCAATGGACCATGTATGGATCGGCACTCTCAGGTTTTTGGAACAGTATGTTAGCATCACAGGCACGCTACCATGGTGTATTTGGCTATTTTAAAACCAAGTAGCTGTAGCATAAACGCAAATGGGGCATGCACAGATGTATCGGGTATGTGGATTAAAGCGGTGAAAGGAAGCACAAAAAGGGAGTGAGGGTGAGGGATAGGGAGGAGAAAAATCTCCTCATTAGCACCCAGCAGTTGTTAGTGTGTCCTTGTTGCATTTTTAATAAACCCATTTAATCAATTTTCCCAAGGAAATGGTCAGTTAAGGTGTGCTAGACAAGGTAAATGATGAATTCAAGAACACATTGGTATGACAACAGTCATGTAATCCACATCAGACTTAACTGTGGTTTCTCAGACTATAGTTTCACTTCAAGAGCTTCCACAGTCTGAGTGATTCAACTGTTTACTCCTGAAACGTGGAAAGTACTTAGAGAAGAATACTAGAGTGCTGAAAGCATGTAAATGTCCAGTTGCAACTTACAATTTTCTTAGCATATTTGGAATTCAGAAAGATTACAGAATGTGATCATTGCACACTGTTTCCATTTACAGAAAATTGCCCAAATGAGATATTTCATTCAATGTTTTATCCTGGTCATATGAGATAGGGGAGATATCGTTCCCTTCTCATAAATTTTAGGGTGGCGGGGGGGNGGGGGGGGGGGGGGGGGGGGGGTGTAAAATATATTGAGGGATTTAAGGTTAAGTCAAGTAGTGCAAACTTTGGAGTGCGGAAAGGAGGGGAGATCAGTGTACCTTCAATGTAGTTTTAGGGGGAGAGTTTGGAATTTAAAGGGCCCCTCCAACGATTTAGAGAAAACACAGATTTCACTACTCTCTAGTCTCGAGATACGAACTTAGACCCTTGAGTTGTTGGTGCAGTTTGTAACCTCTTTGCAGTCAGGTCAAACCATACGTACAGTCTCCTAACCAGGGATCCAGCAAAGAGTTCTGGTGCTCTCTTTGGTGGTGATGTGATTGGCGGCTAACCTATACTTCCTGCTGGCTCTGACTCTTCTACTTTATACCTTGCTTCTATTTCCAGGATCTGGAAACATTTTGTGCATGTGGCATTCTCACTGTTTGTTATTGTGAAGTCATAGTTTAATTTGGATGCAATGGTTTGGAATATACAAAGTTGCAAGATCTTAAAGTTTGGGTGGGGAGGGTCGAGGGAGAGTGTATGAAACTCTGTTACATGACACTTGTTGCTTATTCAACTTTCCAAACTCTGTTGAATGGCACTTTTTGCTTATTCAGTTTCCCAAACAAGTATATAATTTGACAACAATCGAAGTTATGCAATCATGTCTTCTGCATAATGACAAGTTTTCAGTGCTCCTATTGATTTCCAGTTATAGGGACATAGGCATGCGGCGAAAGGTTAAGAATGTAGACCCCTGAGCTTGAAGCCCTAGTCTAGCCCTTAAGGGTCACGGGTGGAGCAACACTGAGAAATCTGTCCTGAATCTTATCAGAGACACAACGATATTTACATTGTAGTGAGTCATATGATTAATTACGTTATGTATACATACATTATGTATGTTTATTGAAAAGTATTGCGTAGAATGTGACAGTTAATGAAGAAAGATACACAACTGCTTGTATGCAGCATGCCAATAATTCTATCTTAAACTCCGTCCCATGCACATTTAAGCCGAAAAAAAAAAATTGATGCTATACATTTAGAGTACAGAAATGCAAGCTTGCTTAGTACAGAAAGGTGGGTTCAATAAATAAAGCATTCAAGTGTAGAGTTTGAAGTGCATTGCACAAATATGCCTATTCTGTCAGCCCAGCTCAGGAATAATTGATACGAAATCTGTGAAGTAGGATCGAGTGTGTCAAGGACTCCTTAGAGAAGCTTGACCGCAATGGCGGACGTCGAAAGATACAGTAAAACATTTGATAGTTCAGCTTCTTTTTTTTATTTTCTTCTTTTTGTGTGTGTGTGTGTTCTTCGTCTTTTTCTTCTTCTTCTTCTTCTTCTTGTCCCCTCCTCTTATCTTTCACTATTTCCTGGTTTTCTGTTACTTTGATCAGCGTCCACACAATGCAAGCTCATTCTGTGTGAACTAGTGTAGTGGCTTACAAAAAAAAACAAAAAATTAAACCACGCCAAAAAACGGGGTGCAAAGCAGTACATGGAGACACTTGGCAAAACCAGAGAAAAATTAAAAATATGATGCCCAACAAATCGCGACGAAAACCGAGATTTTTACTGTAGATTGATAAGGCACACTAATCCCTGAAATTTCTTTTCGGGTCTCAGAAAGCTGTAATTGTGTCCGCATTCTGCAACAATGCCAGCAAGACGTGGAAGACCTATTTCTGTATTCTCAAATACTTAATGTATATTTTTACGTATAGAAGGGCTGTTCTGAGTACGTCCAAGCGTGATCGTTCGGGAAAAAAATGTGTTTAAGCAATGTGGAAGTATGTTTGCATTGTTTTTGTGTGCATGAATGCGGTGGCTGTTTAATGTAGCGGAACTTCATCTTTTCTTTCTTTTTTATTTTTCATCCGTCGTGCTAAATGGAATCTTAGGTTTAAGTACTTCAATAATAATTATGCCTTGGTATTTTTAAATATGAATTTCACGTGTAAAGGTTCATCATTTCTTTTATTCAGGTGGACCTCAAAATAAGTACATTTCATTAATAAGCTGAGGTCTACGGTTTCCCTCACAAAGGCACTTTTTATCGAGGTTCATCCGTGACTCTCTGCGTTTTTCCTAACTCTTTTAATCTTACGTTGGTATTCTTTTTACTATTGTTAAAAGTGGTAATTGCAGCACTAGTGGGCCACTCCACGTTAAAATGACATAGCTGCTGTCTCGGTTCTGTTGCATTGAATATATTCGATACTGGGGAATGGGGTCTGAAATAGAAGGCTTTCCTTTGTGAGCTATTTGCCTGTCTAAGCCTCTCTCTTTTTCTTTCTTTCTTTCTTTCTTTCTTTCTTTCTTTCTTTCTTTCTTTCTTTCTCTCTTTTTTTTCTTTCTTCCTTTCCCTTTCTTCCTTTCCCTCTTTCTCTCTCTATCTCAGCGCGTCTCAAATTCTGTTGATGTGAAATTGTACCGAAAACTGAAGATCACATTTAGTTTGCCTGAACAGCAATACATGTATACTTTACTGAGGACATGCAATGCAACAGATTCTTCTTGCCTCTGAAAAGTGGATTCTAGATCAGGTCAAATCGTCTCATGGCCGCTCCCAGTCCACCTGTCCCAGCCCTCAGAATGATAAGACAATATTATTATGCCATCCGAATGATCTCACCCAAAATAGTATTATTGACGCCCCGTTCTTGGGTCCTGTGCCCCATTTGTTTGACCGACATAAATCTCAGCGGTACACTGTACAAAGTGAACTGGTCTTGTTCAACTAGAGAAATTAAACTGTACCTAATATATGCAGCCAGTATGTTCTTCTCAGAAGTGCTTGGACGTCTTGGAGCAGGGCAGCTCGCCCTGAGAAACTATAAGTCGTGACAAAAAACCAACCTCGATAGTCGTGCCTGATACTCTTCATCCAAGGATATTATTTTTGGGTTGGTTCGGAAGTCTCTGAATAGGGCAACGACTTTGAGGGACTAGAAATATTTGTGACATAATCCAACCAACTAACCAACCAACCAACTAACCAACATTCACCCACCCNAACCAATCAATGAATCAAACATCCAACCAACTAATTAACCAACCAACAAACAAACCAACCAGCCAACCAACAACCCAACCAACCAACAACCCAACCAACCAACCACCCAACTGCCCATCATCCCACCCAGTCAGTAAACCAACCAACCAAACAACCAACCAACCAACGATCTGTGTAAATGCATCGATATTGTTTACCACAGTTAAGGCAATATATTCGGAGCGTGAATATCAGTTATTGTTTTATTATTTTGATGCCCCCTGGATGAAGTGGAGCGAACCGTTTGGCTCATGGTGGTGATCGCCAGTAAGTCACTAGCAAGAGTACAAAACACACGACTCGTCGATTCTATTGTGCCAGAACTCTTTATGTTCCCAAACAATACTATAGTGGAACTGTGGTTATGAATGGGGCCCGTGATGAAAGGGAAAAGTACATTTTTATTATCAAGATGTACTAAATTACCATGAAGGTTCGGCTGAATAATGAAGTGGAAGTAATTATGCACCAGTGCCTGGTAATGAAATGTTTCAAAACGAAGTACAGTACACGTATACTGATTATTATATGAATACCTAATAATTATCGTTTCCAGTGTTTTTGAAGCGCCGTTGCGTTACTTGAGCCAGACATGCCAAACCACCACCAGCCTTTTCTTCTCGTGAACTGCAATGGAACGAGATAGATAAAGAAAATAAAATTAATAAATTGTTGATTTTTAATAAAACAATTCAAGAGATTTACATAGATTATCAATTCACTGTCTTGCGCAATATACACAAGAAAGAGTCCCTGAGTTAATAGACAGCCAGTGCAGAAAGAAAAAAAGGCTACTAGAGTCAAGACTGGCTTGTAGTACCAGCATTATTCATCTCATCATGCTAAATGGCACCTATTTAATAAACGAGAGTACCGGTCTCCTATTCTCTGATGAAGCGAAAAACAGATATCTTGGAGCCAGAAGGCATTTGGCTCGCCAGGTACTATGTGGCTGGTGAATATTGAAATGTGGCATCCCAAAGTCGAAGGGGCCATCCAGGCCAGCGGCATGAACACTTGCCCCAAAACACATGACATGAACGTTTTCATAGCAAGAGTAAAGTGATGCTATCAGATGAGGGTGACCTCGCTCTCCCTTTGTCGTGACCCCTAAGCTAACACTTACACAGTTAGAAAGGTTCTGTCCTTGACCCTGACCCACTGCCGAGGCTTTGTAGTTTCATCATACTTGTAAACTTGTAATGCGGCGGTACGAATGTCAACCACTTAGAGCCAAAGAGACCAAGCATAAAGTATGTCTTCGGCAAACTCTATTATCTGTTCTTGGCATAGTCCCAAACATGCAAACATGCACCTCTGATCTACATTGTTTGCCTAGGACCAGTGGGACGTGGGAAGATTTGGCGGGCACTAGACCATCAGAGACACATAAAAATATATGTAGATTGCATAATACAGTTTTTGGCAGATGTTCGGGGTTAGTTATGTAGGTGCAGCCTTGCATCGGATAGCGCGGAGATAAAATGTCACATGTCTCGCGTAAGACCAATGAGAGATGCGGCTTGTATTGACGACACAATGCAATGGTATCCTATCCCCGCTGAGATGTCTAACAAAAAAAAAAAAATGCAGTGGTATCTTATGCCCGTCCGTTGAGTGTGTTTTACTTGAGGTTCGACCAGAACCTGGTTTCTATGTATTGCGACCGAATTTTCGTCTAAAAGAAAATGTCAGCGTGCAATCCTGTAAACGTGTGTATCATATTTAATATTTTACTTGAACCAGCAGCGGGTGAAGAAATAATGCTGGCAGGATGACCAAGATGTAGAGCACTGACTTGTTTCTAGGTGCGAGATGACCTAGGTTTGATCGAGTCCTGCTTAGCGGCAGGTTTTTGTTTTTGCTTGGGTCCTGTTATATTTTAACAAGGTTAACAAGTGTACTTATGGAAAACCCAGACCACAGCTGTGGTACATAGGTGAACAACTCATAATAACACAGTGACATTGGGACAGCACACCGCACAGATATGACCCATAGATGTATTATTTAGTTTGACAGCACATCAGTGTCGTAGGGTTTAAAGGACCGCTGATATGTCTCTGGTATAGATCCAGTCACAACTGTGCTGAAAATGGACAGTTAGAGATGCCACTCTTCAGAGAATTCTCTGGTATCAGAGAATGTCGTCTTTCAGTCAGAGCATGCTATTTTACACAGCCCAAAAAATTGTTTGGAAATGTTGTTTTTTTTTTGGCCAGTATCTTGCAGCTTGCCTTGTATTTTCTTTCCGGTATTGTTAAATATCTTATACACGTTTTTCTCTTTCAATAATCTTCGCCTGTTGTAAATTGTTGCTGAAATGGATGTGTTTCAATTACATTACAGGAATTCATGTATACTTTACGGAGGACATGCAATGCGCAATGCAACAGATTTTTGCCTTTGAAAAGTGGATTCCAATTTAGAGTTTAGAGAATTTCATGAAATGAAGAGTTTAGAGAAGTTTACAGAATTTCATGAAATGAAGAGTTTAGAGAAGTTTAAAGAATTTCATGAAAAATTAGTATCATCTCAGGACGTTAAATCTAACACGAGCACAAACAAAGGTGTAAACCTCGATCTAGCAAAACTCCGAAGTTACATACTGTAAGCTACAGTGGAATCTCGATAGTAAATATGGCCTTGGTGCATGGAAAATAATACTTCTTATTGGGGTCCACTTGAATAATGAAATGATAAAATAACAGTGAATCCGTGCGTGTGAAATTCATACATAATAACGTGATAGACTTGTTGTAAGAGTATTTGCTTTAGAAAACATTAGCCCAGCACTTGACATAAATAAGTAAATAAAGAAAACTGTAAGAAATTAGGAAATTTAATACATACATTTTCAGACTTATATCTTTCCTCAGAGTATTGTAGGAGTATATACATGTATATAATAATATTGAGGTTTTGCTGTATAAAAAACAGAACCAAGCAAAATAGCTAGTTTTTTTTTTTTATGGAAGAAGTACTTGATACAGATCGACTTGTTAGTGTCAGAAAAAGTTAGGCCAAATGAAATTGTTTTTATTTTCCCTTATTTTATTTCAAGGGTATTCCTTTCATGTGTGTTCTGTTGTATAGCAAGAGTTATAACATTTCAGTTGATTAAGCTGGCCCACCCGGTTTGCGCATTTGACTGGTACAATGCCATCTCCTAAATAATTGTTTTGTTCATGACCATTGTTAACAAACTTAGTTATCCCTGAATATTATAGCGTTATATACAAAGTTCATAGTTCATAATATTGAGGTTTTACTGTATAAAGAACAGAACCAAGCAAAATATCTAGTTCTTATAGAATGGTGGTGAGATGAAGATCGTACTTATGATTAAAATTTGATAGTAAGCGTGTCAGCGAGAGGGTGTGGAGAGAAATGCGCCTGTGTCCCCAGGCAGGTACAGTCAGCTCCGCCTAATTAACGGAAAAAAAACAAACCCAATGGAATTATCTTTATTCTTTACTTTAAAAAAATATCACCGGGTAATGACAGCTCCTGGTATTTGTAACTTATTCCATCCCCCCCCCCCCCCCCCCCCCCNCGAGGAGTTGCTATGAAGCGGAGTCGACTGTATCAAAAATGCTCGCGGGACTCCGGCACAGAGGCTCAGCTAGTTGGAACGGACGTTGATCCCTTTCGCCACTGGATTCCACGAAGACATCAGATGTTGTGTCTAGCGGCTATGGCTATAGTGGACGCCGTCTGCATTGTAAATTTCCTGCCGTTGTCAAGTGGCCGTCATTTGCCTGGAAAAGGGATTAGCTGCACTTTTCATAAGGCACTAGAGTCTTGCACGCAGTTTGCCGGGCACACTGACACTCAACTGGCTGGCTTGCTGGCTGGAGGGATGGATGGATGGATAGATGGATGGAAACACAGGAAGGCGGATTGATCTATCTGCAGCTGTCTGTCTGTCTCTGCCTCCCTGCCTGCCTGTATCTGTTCAGTCTGTCTGCCTGCCTACTTGTCAGTCTACCCGTCCGTCAGTCAGTCTGCTTGTCTGTTTGCCTCCCTGCCTGCCTGCCTGCCTGTCTGCCTCCCTGCCTGTTTGCCTACCTTCTTGCCTACCTACCTGCCTACCGTCTGGACGGCCGGAGTCACCAATCGACATCTCGGCTCATTATGAACCTAGTCAAAACCGTTGCGTGCAACAATTGAATTCAGCTGTCCGCAGTCATTGACCCTCCTGAGTAGTCGGTCAGTTTGGCCGAGTTCCATGGCCTAGATCTGCTACTGTTGCAGATAGTGTTGCCACTAGTAGAACTTTTTTCCCTACGGTTGGGTAAAATGGCGTTGCAAAAAGCCATTTTCCCCCTAATCGCCTTTCGTTAAGTTGTGGAAAAATTGTGAAATGTAGGCTAAAGTGAAAAAAAAACCAACGTCTTTTAAACGTTAAAATTGTACGATTTTTTTTTTCACTAAATTTGCTTCGGCATCATGAGCAGAGAAATGAAATGTAGGGAAGACACGACTCTCGCTGTGGGGGAAAAGCACATAACCCGAGTGACAACATGGTTGGTTGTAGCCATACAAATGCAAATGAGGAAAGGCTCAGAGCAGAATGCTGTAAACGCCACTTCTCTTTCACGTCTCTGTCACTGGATGGGAGCCAAAATGATCGAGTTTATTGACGACATAACCAAATACATGTGCATGTGTATACATGCGATTTTTTTAAAATTGATGTAACAAAAGCATGTAACTGATACAGTTAACTTCTCTTAATTGTAACTTCTCGCAAACGTGGAAACATTGTGATTAAGAGGAGATGTTATTATCGAGTGGTTTATATAGTTGACTCCGTTTTATCGCACTCCAGATAACTACAGCTTCTGTTTAATTGCATCATCTTCTTCATAACATGGACAAAATGCTATATTTCAATCCGAAGTCCCTCAATAATGGCAGCTCCTCTTAATCGTAATGTTTTTCATGCTCCAGAGGAGTTGGGATTAAACGGGTTGAATTTGTAGAAATACAGCATTTTGTTATACTGTTATACTGAAAGCTGTTGCGAGTAACAGGTGTAGTTCTCAAACTTACGAATAGTAGAAACCCGAGACCTCGTACCTCATGAAAAGTGAAAAGCTCACACTTGTAATGCTGCAGTCCACAGTCCAATGGATTATACCTCGTATTTCAAGTGTTGCTTCCCCCTTCCCCTTCCCCTTTCCTTTCCCCTTCCCCTCCCCCCAACTCCAACAGAGCACTACAACAAGTTTGCGGCTTCTTCCAATTCATGAGGCTGAATGTCATGCGGCCTGCTGCTGATCATAACAAAAAGCACCTGCAAAGTTTGCTGTTATCATGTGTTCACGATCTTGGTATAAAAAATATCTATGATCAGACTTCATTAAACTCAAACAAAAGTAAGGATATATTGCTTTCTTTGACCACATCCCAGTCTCTCCAAAGTTACGGTTTCTCTGACATCTCAAATATTGTGTCAGTCTCACCATACGGGCTTTTTCTTGGGGGAGAAGACAATAGAACTGGAATAGAAAGGTACCGGACCACTTCTCCTTAGTAGTTTTCATTATGTTCCGGCATGTCAGAACGAGCGAATGACCATGGGTCCCTTACGACTTTGGGAGACACTGAGGCTCTCGTCGGTCCACGCTCGTTTAACCGAATGCTCCGTGTCTGTGAACTAATTTCTGCTGTGCCATTTGAGATATATTATTCAATAACAGTAACAATAATATTGAGAATAGTAATAAAACTGACAATAACAGTAACTTTATTAGCTCGGGTATACAGAGCATACATATGAGCATACGTCTTATATAAAACACAACAATTACAGTTAGACGAGCATAACATACAGAGGCGCAACTTCAAAAACCAAAAAAAAAACCAAAAAACAAACCGATGTCTGCCTCGTTTTGGCCTGGAGCTTGTTATACAAGGAAAATGGAAGGATCTCTGATATTAGGCTGTAAGAATACACACGTATGCAAATGTGTAAGGAGAGGCCATTCACCCTTTTAACTCTACGCCTATAAATATAACATAATTATATATGCATTAATGAGGGGATTGCCCCACTAATCATATGCTACTTTTAATAGCCAGCATTATTAGCTCAAGGCTAGAATTACCATACAGAATTCTGTAGACTGCTTACTTATATATCTGAGTCACCTTGTTGACTTTTCCATAATCCATTTTCCTGGCATGGGTTACCACAGGGAAACAATGTAGTCACTATACAGGCGAGAAAGCTGGGATGCAAGAGTTACACCAGAGTTACACTGCGCATGCTAATTACCTGACATATTAAGTAAGAACTAGAAAAGCTACGTTAAACCACGCGTATATGAGGATGTTTTGTTTGGTAGATGTTTTTGTAGTTGGTGTGGATGATGGAGGGAAACAGGGGTGGATTAAGCTGGAAGGAGCAACATATTGCAGGCCGCACTTGGAACTGTTTGATACGTTAACTTATCGATACAAATCGCCTACACATTGATTATTGATAGCTAAGTGCACTGCATATGCCACCCAGTCCTGTACCAAATAGTTCACAACAAACACATCGTGGACATTTGTTGTTTTTTTTTTCGCAATGGTCTAATTTTCACGAATTTTGCCTGTTGAACGTGGCTGGCGAAAATTAATTCCCGCAAAACACAAGGTCCTTTCAAAATTTTTCAGAGGACCTAGACTAGAACTAATTTTTTTTGTTTTATGAGGGAAATGGAAATGCCATTTTACTAAATGTAACCCTTCGTTATATTTCAACATCGATTTTTCCCTCAATATGAAGGTTTGCCAGTTCGACGATTTGAATTCCAGGGTGTGCCAGATATATTTGTCGTTTAGTCGACAGTCCTGTAATATGATTCTTGAACACTCTCAAGACTTGACGATGTAATACACATATCATGCGGGGCTAGCGAAAAGCCATTTCCCACTTTTTTTGCGAAAATCAGATCGTCGCGACAAAATAAACATTTCTACAGTACCAGAGTAAATGGTTTAACGTCCATAGTTCACGCAACGGTGTGCACATGGAGAATTCGTCAGTTTATACTAATCTTTTAATAGTTATAACGGTCAGTGCGCAACTTGGCCTGGTCATTGGCCTCTTGCCCTCGTTAATTTTACCGGGATACTCGTGTTTGTTTGCCCGGATTAACCCATACATGTTTTTCCTTCCCAAAAAAAAACAAAACCGTCCTAAGTGTAAAACTTTCATGGTTGAGTTACGGGGCGATCTCTATAGCTTCTCCTGTTGTGGGGGTGGATTAAACCCGGATTATGACAGAAATAGAAACGGAATTGAGATTCCAGTGTTTAGATGGGCAGAACTGCAATCTTGTTTGCTTTGTAGTTTCGGAGGTTGTTGGTTCCTCAGTGGACTCTCTTGTGTGTGGCGTTGCTGAATGTAACTGTTACCACTGTGTGTAATTGTAAAACTTCGTAGATGTAAGCGTTACTTTTTCTTTGAATGTAACCATCAGAGATCAGATCATTGTAACCATCAGGGATCAGATCTCAGTGCACTGGTAAACATATTTATGGGTTTGGAATGCCCGAATAAGGAACAGACCAGTGTAGTTGTCCTAGTTCTTTGCGATTTCATTTTGTGCCTGTTTTCGATTGAGACTTCTATGCACCTACTGTATGTTAGGCAGTTCCATTTGTGGTACACATAGATCGATTTCTACTTTGCAAGTCAAATGTACACAATTAACCTAACTTCAGACCCCCTGGACAGAGAGGATGGCGTCAGCAACTGAGCCAGTGCGAAAGGGATGACATCTCCATTGGGATGTATTTACCATTGAAAGGTGAGATTCTGTTACAATCCACCTTGCGTAATCGCAACATATTTGTCCACAAGCACCAAATAGATTTATTTTAACATTACATAGAGATGGGAAATGGACAGCAGTGCTTTAACACACCAATTCTTTTATCGAAGCCTTTCTCTTTCCAATCTCTGCCAGAGATCTGAGACAACCTATGATAAGTGCCCTTATTCACAACCACTTCCCTTTTTCCCCTTCTTCTC
>JAWQUT010000029.1:205014-221626 GCA_033807755.1 Ellobium chinense
CCCCCACACACACACCTCTACCTGCCTCTCTGCCAAATGGTTCATGTTCTTTTCTCTGATATTAGAAGCTTGATATGCTGAAGGCCCTCCCGGACTCGAAGTTTAATGTAATCGAAAACGTCACGTCATCGCTTTAAATGTAATTCCCAATTCCTCAGTTTTACATATCATAAATAATTTTCTCATTATCTCGAACGTCTGAATCAGTCCTTTGGAATGCGAGTCTTGTGAAGTTCTATTGTTGTTAAGACTGACATTTTGATCTTTGGAGATTTTGTTTCCATGTTTTGTGTCTATGCTTTGAGTGAAGCAGTGAGCGGCAAGCCACCCATCATATTTTGTTTCACTCTGATGCACTCGTCTATGCGCTCACAGTAGGTAGTTCTCAATCCATCATTTTAAATATCATAATACGAGTACATGTATTTTTCACACTATCTCGAACTGATGGATCAGTCCCTTGGAATTCGAGTCTTCTAAAGTGCTGTTTTTATTCATTTGTTAAAACTGAGGTTTTTGGCCTTGGGGCTTCCATGTGACCTCGAGTGAAGCATTGTGCGGTAAACTTGACTGTGGTGCACTGAACCAGGCACTTTTCGCGTAATTAAAGATCTCCATTATATATTTGTTTCATCCTGATGCTCTCGTCTACTGCCTTCATGTTTACATTGTGTGGTTTCCAATCCTTCAATTTAAATACCATAATACTTTTCTCTTTATTTCGAATGGATGAATCAGTTCCTTGGAATTCGACTCTTCTCTAATGCAACTGTTATTCAGTGTGAAGCAATGTACTATGCGTAATTATCTTACATCTGGTCTGACGTTACCCACTACATAAAGGATCTTCATATTCTTTTCTGTCATCCTGATGCACTTCCTTCAGGAAGACAGTCATCATGTGTTCTCAATGCCACATTTTGAATATCATAATTCATGTATTTTTCTCATGTATGTATATATTTTTTTACATCACGAACTGATGGATCAGTCCCTTGGAATTGGGAATCCGTTGAGGTCCTTTTGTTATTCATTTATGAAAACTGCGGCGAGCTTGACTGTCTTGCATCGGGTCAGACATTACCCACTAAATTAAAGATTTTCATAATCCTTTCTTTCACCCTCGAACACCTGTCATTGCCTTCATGAATACATCATGTAGTTCACAACCCTGCATTTTAAATAACAATATTTTTCTTTCTATCTCGAAGCTATGAATCAGTCCCTTGGAATTGGAGTCCTTTGAGATGCAGTTGTTGTTCATTTGTCCTTTGGAGACTTGACTTCCATGTCCTTGCGAGTGAAATATTGCGGCAAGACTATCTTGCACCGAATCAGACTATTCAGACGCTACCGACTAAATTCAAAGATTTCCATTATCTTTTCTTTCACTCTTATGCACCTGCCTTTGCCTCCATGAACCCGTCAGACTTGCCACATAATACGTATGTGATTTATGAGAAGTGGGTTTCCCTTTTGGTACTGTGTGCTGTAAATTTGATATGGCTTTGAGATCTGTGGGGGCGCAGTACTGCGATCATTCACGAACGTGGCTAGTTTCTGTGCGGAGTTTAATATGTTATGTCAGCAGGAAAGTTGCCACTTGTAGGCTGTTGCCGATTTTATGGGCTCTTGATGTGGAGTCCTTGTTTTTAAACTCTTCTGGTGATTGCTAGGTTTATTAGGCTTAATTTGCTGAAAATTGCGACTTGGTCTTCTAGCGTGTCCTCCCTCTGTTTTTGGAGGGGGGGGGNGGGGGGGGGGGTTCAGATCTGACAGCGAATATTACTTGTACCCAATTCTGTGCGTTACTAAGTGAAAAAAAAAAGTATGGAAAAAATAATGATAATAGTAATAATAATGACCGTAATTATACTAGTCTAGTTTAAAGCCCTGTATGACAAGAGCTGTAATAATGATGGAGCTGAAGGTAATACGAAATATGAATCGTACGAACAGTATTGAAAGTAATAGGAGGTATCCACTTACCAGCTCTGAAATACCATGCTACCCGTTAACATTCGAGTACTGGATATCGGACCTCTAAAAGTTCTTAATATTCCAATACTGTCTTTCACCGATCTCTGGGTTATCGGCTTCCAGTGGGCCTAGTGACTAAGACTGTTACCTTGAAAGCGGACAGAGCTTTATAGAGCTGCAAATTTATTTATCCCTAGACCTCCCTCAGATGGTCAGTGAAGGGAGAGTAGCTTTCGGTGCCACTGACACGCGATTTGTGTTGGCACATACTTCATTCACCTGGAAAGTCTGAATAGCTGTTCACTGACCTCTCTGTGCTTGGACAGTATAATATCTAATGGATCGGCTCTTTTCCTTAATCTCACTCCTAACCCTTCCCTTAACCTTACCCCAAACACACCTCAGTAGACTCCCAGGATTTTACCAGGATGAGGTCTAGACTACTAGTGAATCGAGGTGTGGGCTTGGCAAGTGGCAACAGAACTACACTCCTTAATTCCTATCTAATGCCATTATCGTGTAACGTGTAACATAGAACGACAAACTGTCTCACTGCATACACTCGGTTCGGTAACACCCGCCGTCTTCCCAGCAGTATACCGTTTTCGTTTTCCATGTCCTTTATCAATTTTTTTTTTCCGCTGGCATAATGCAAGGGACTGGCTTTCGATGACTTTATTCAAGGAGTGGCTCTTGTTGCCGTTATGATTGCATTTGTGTGTTGATCATAAACTGGCGGTTAGTCTCAGGCCTGATGAAATCGTTATCTCCTCCTAATGTTGCCATTTCATATTTTATGAAGGAGCAAACCAAACCTGAAAATGGCCCCAAAAAAAAAAAAAGAATGGCGTCATCAAAACCTCCAGAGAAATCAAGAAGTAGTCAGCAGAGTCAAACGGAAATAATGTCAAACATTATCACAATTGTGTAAAATGCCGAGAGATGGCATGAAGGCCTAGCAAGAAATGTCGCAAAAACACAACAATGCCGAAGTTCTCATAGCTCAGCTGTTCAATGAGAGATACATGCAGTTTTTACTTGAAAATGACGAGAGCCAATAAGAAGGCAGGTAGCCAAGGTGCAAAAAAAGCGTCAAGGAACTTGAAAAGTAGCCGAATGAGACTCTTCAGGGGCCAGGTATATTTTCTCCTCATATGATATCCGTATCCACCACTGTTCCTCTCCCTGATTTGCGCTCATACCCACAAGCAAAGTGAACGGAATGAAATTAGAAGTTCTCTCACCCTTCCCCCTCCCCACTCTCTCTCTCACTTTCTCACTCTCTCTCTCACTGTCTCCCCCCCCCCCNTCTTCGTGTGTGTGTATGTTTCTCCCACTTCCTCTCTTCTCTCTGTGTCTTCTCATTTCTAGCCAAATTAGGTTCCAGCCAGGCAACACTATTTCCTCCTTCCTACTTGTATAACATGGCTTATTCGTTACTGTCCTTCTTCTTGGTTTGTTCTTTTGCCTATATGCACAGTTTATCTCTTTCTTTCTCTCTCTCTCTCTCTCTCTCTCTCCCTCCCCTTTTCTCTGTGTGTTTTCCCTCTTCCTCTCTTCCCCTGTTTTCACTCTGTTTCTCCGTATGTCTCGTCAAATTACTTTCTTACTCGTATAACATCCCGTATCCTTCACTGTCCTTCTCCTGGATTTGCTCTCATATCTACACGCACAGTTTACATAATGACGTTAGAGATTCTTTCTGTCTCTCTTTCTTTCTCTGTATTACCCTGTATTTCTCCCTCTTCCTGTTTTGCCCTTCCTTCCGTCTATTTCTTTCTCCTCATATTTTTCTGCTCTTCCTTCCCGCTTCGCCCGTCAGCCTCTTTGCACTAAGTCGATCGCGTGTTCCCCGCTCATTTCTCGTGAAGCAAAAAGATTATGTAAATCGATGGTCTTGTATAAGTGTGTGTGTGTGTGTGTGTATATATATTCATACGCCTTTGCACGTATGTGTGCATGTTTATGTGAATGGATGTATAAGTGTGTATTTGTGTGTATGTGCGTATGTCTATGTGGATGGATGTGTGTGCTGTATGTGGATGTGTGTGGTTGTGTGTGATGATCCAGACGTCTAGGCTTCAATGTTTCAACACCCTCGTTCCACAGTAACCTTTTCCCTGGCGGTGGGCTGATAGTTTGATTTGTCGCGATACTGCGCCCTCGTGCTCAGGGTATCGAATATATCGATTCTATTTCTATTCTGATATTCAGTACAAGATAGGCGGTGCCAGAAAATCGTTCCGGAGTTTTCATACGTTTTCGCTACATCTGTAGGCGTGGCTCTGAAGATAGGAAGATGCTATAGTTTTCTTTTAATCACCATTATGATGCTAGGGCATTCCACAGAGCTGGATTAGATACAGTGACAGAGTACATTATTTTTGGTGTGGTTAGACATATAAGAAGATAAGTTCAAAGAAGGTTTCTATTTACATGCTTCTTGCTCACCTCTCCTTTTTTTTTTTTATATTATTTTAAAGACCAGTAGTTGAACATCATGTTCTTGAATCTCACGAACTCCCAACTCATCAAGATCTCAAATTGCTTAGNCAACACAAAAAAAACAGAAAAACAAAACAGAAGTTAATAGGATCTTACATGTGTTACATGTGTTTTCAATCTGTGCTGGCGCTATTTTCGAAAGCATCGGTGTCTTGATACTGTGGGAAAGGGATCGAAATGGTATCAAAATTTCAGATCTGGAGTTTTGGAACCGACCTCAATAGAGCTTATAGTATGAAAAGTATCGATACACAGAAACGATATTGCCCATCTTTACTTTTTTTATCCATGGCGGGCTATCAAGGCGAGCTAAGTGCAAGCGTGCAGAGCTGCTCCCCGGCCTAAGCGTGCAGTCTAAACAAACAGTAAACCCTCCATCTTTGCAGGCTACTGATAAATAAATGATTGATTCGGCAGTGTTTTTAATGGTAAACACCCCGATTTCCCGATTGCTGGCTCCAACGACCGGATCCTTCTATTATTGCATGCGCACTCGTGAACTCACCATCGTCCTTCCATTGCTTGTGCAGGGCCGTTCAAATGAGAAAGGAAAAGAGGGAAGATCGTTGGCTTGGGGTTGATCGGGCATTGATTTACACCCTTTGTTTTGGCATCCCATCTGTCTAGGCATCCGCAAAACTCAGGTCTTTTCTAACACTTTCTTACAATGCCTGTTACAGGGGTATCCTATCGCTGGCCCGCGGGCCAAAATAATGGTCCACCAAGGGTGGGAAATATGGCCCGCAAAGGTCCTAAAGTTAGTAGAGTGCTTTATATTGTTCAGTGCCGTGCAGTTGATTATAATAATGACTCATGGTATCAGGGCTTAGATATGACCCCTCGCAAGGTGATTAAAATACAAACGTGGCCCGCTCTCTGAATAATATGGACACATCTGAATCCCTGTGTATAATCCTTGCGTTAATTTTCACATTGCGTTAACAGCAGTAAACATTTGTGTGTGTGTGTGTGTGTGTGTGTGTGTGTGTGTGTGTGTGTGTGTGTGTGGTGTGTGTGTGTGTGTGTGTGTGTGTGTGTGTGTGTGTGTGTGTGTGTGTTTGGAGGTTACCACAATGTGTGGATTAACTTAGTGGCTATGGGTTTGGCCTTGGTTTCGTATGTTCAGTCATACAAAAACTTCATAGAAGCATGGAAAAGATTGGCTGCAGAGGGANGTGTGTGTGTGTGTGTGTGTGTGTGTGTGTGTGTGTGTGTGTGTGTGTTTTTGGAGGTTTCCAGTGGTTACCACAATGTGTGGATTAACTTAGTGGCTATGGGTTTGGCCTTGGTTTCGTATGTTCAGTCATACAAAAACTTCATAGAAGCATGGAAAAGATTGGCTGCAGAGGGAAGATTCACTAAATGATGTTGCTTTGTTTTAAAGCTTTATTTCTCAATAAAGCAAATGTTCTGTGTTGCGATCGAGCAAAAAAAAAAAATTATTCCACCTTACTCGACGCTCCTCTCAGAAGTTCATGAAGACAGATAAGCTCAACTTTATTTTGTCCTGTCGGGAATGCTGTTTTACAAATGGCATGTGATGTTATACATTTCATCCAAGATAATGATTATATACATGTAATATGACATATCTGATATCACAAATCAAATATACATTTCTTAAAAAGTCACTGATTTTCTCCCTGGAGCAGCCAAGTATTCGTTTACACTTGAGTCGAGAGAGGAAAATGAGAGATAAATTCTTTCCCTAAGACACAGAAACATGAACCGTTCGTCCCGAGAGCCGATCCCTCAAACCTCAATGTGACAGTCTTTGTATGTGAGAACGAATCACAAGGTACACGGCCATACTGCCTCATCCCCTTAGATATGATTGTGTATATTAAGAAGTAATAAAACAGATAAAATTACCTTAGTTTTAAAATCTGCTTGTGAGCTAATAAGTTTTAACAGTGCCATGTAATATTATGAATTTCAGTCACATAATAGATACTAAATAATATTTCACAAATACATATGTTGCAAACCAGTCATATTTTAAACTCATTGTTAGTCGTCGCGGTGCAGTGCCATGCTCCCCTGCTCCCCAAACTGGAAAGCCAGGTACTCATGCACACCAAAATAGAGGCAGGGAAGTAGGAGTGAAATTTCTTCCCAAGGTTACCACACCGGAAACCGCCCGGCCCGAGAGTCGACTCCACGAACTCAGACTAGACAGTCTTCAGTTTATGAGAACAACTCACATAAGCTGCTCACGGCATCGCTGCCTGCCCAGCGCTTCAGTAGGCCTAGTCTGGGCTTGATCTGAGACACTTGAAAGTTGGAGTCTGGCTGTCTCCCCAACCCAGCATTTCCTTTCAACCCTTTGGTCTAATCTCCTTTTGGCAAGTGATTGATTTCATGAAATGTCGATTATAGGAAGCCGATTCCGACTACTTTGAGTTTTTTTTTTTGTTTAAAATCGTTGGATGTTCATTCTAACAGTGGTATGAGCAGTCGATGTTAAGCTTGAGTATGCCTTTTTTATTTTTTTTTTCAGAGATCTTTGTAGCATTCTATGAATACTGTACCCTAGCCTATACTAGACTCCAGGGGTCTAGAATAGGCCTTCTCGCTTCCAGAATACGATGTATAAGCACTAATGAAACTAACTCAACAGAAACAGGTGTATTCCGACGTAATATTTAGATGCTAGTTGCTGGATTTTGTGCGTTAACCGGACTTAACCCTCACCATAGTATGTCGCGGGGCTGTAGTCTCCTGGAGCAATTTTTTAAAAAAAAGTTGGCCTTCTCTAACGACAGCACCGATTCCATGACTTGTCTACGACTAAATGAACTGTATCATCGGTGCTGTCGTTAGAGATAGCCAAAAAGTTTCTAATTTTCTTATTTCTGAAAATTGTTCTTTGAAAATCCAATTTTTGCTGATTTACGTCATTGCTCATCTTTCCACAATTTTAGAATTTTAAAGTGTGCACGCATGTGCTCACAAAACGCACGTGCATTTCTGCTATCACACTTCCTGAGAACAGCTGCTAGCGCGTTTCGGGTACGAAATTGATTTTAAAAATTTAAAGGAGAAAAAAAAAGGAAAGAATAATTTTCGATTACTGCCAATCAGAGTATCGAATAATCGAAGCTAGCAATCAAGAATCGCGATACAGTTGCCTCTGCATAAGCGCAATCCGGATAATTACAATTTTGTTGCTTATTCAGTACATTTTCGGATAAGAGAATGCTGGATATTCCGTATTAATTAAGAATCATTGGAAAATTCGCAGCTCTTTTTGATGGACAATTTTGTTCGTTCTATCTATCTATCTATCTATCTATCTATCTATCTATCTATCTATCTATCTATCTATCTATCTATCTATCTATCCATCCATCCATCCATCCATCCATCCATCTATCTATCTATCTATCTATCTATCTATCTATCCCCTCCGAAGAGTTGCGATTAAAAGGAGTAGACTGCATTACTCAGAGCCGAGAATCATTGATCTTGATTACTCAGACCCAGTCTGCAAATTTGTCTCGGACGCCGCAGCCTAATCGACCCTCGTACGGCGCCGAGACGGCGTCATGGGGCTCTTGGGAGTTTGGCGTGGGACAGTGTGTGTGCGCATGTACATACGTGCGAGTGTGTGGTTGTGTGTGTGTGTGTGTGTGTGTGTGTGTGTGTGTGTGTGTGTGTGAGAGAGAGAGAGAGAGAGAGAGAGAGAGAGAGTTGGGTCTAGACAGAGAGGTCTGAGGATACATAATACAAAGAGAATTTGGATGAAGACTGCATTACGCAATGCAATTTCCTATGGGCCTGAACTTGATCTTATTGCGGTCATCAGACTTCCTCTTCGGGGAATGATCAGCGCGATGTAGGGCGTCCATCATCTGCATTTTGTCGTGTTAGCCAAGTACATGCTGTGTCTGATGCATCCTCTGTTATATTATATTTTGCCCGTACTTGGGAACACTGAAACGATTCTGCAGATAATTTTAATATGGCTTTTGAAATAAAGAAACATTGGGAGGGGATGGCGGAGAGGAATTGGGAGAATTTATAGCCAAAGATGTTTATAGGAGATGGAAGAGTGAGTGCAACAAGTTATGGTTGTACGAGGGATAGTCAAGCAACGGAAATCAGTCTAGAATACTGTCGCTCTTTCATCTTTCTTTTCATCTCTATACCCATTTTCACTCTCATCCTTTCTTTTTGAATGACTTTCTCTTAAGATTACCCCATAGAGATACTTTGTAATACTCCTAGAGAAATTGCGATTCGATTACTTCGGGGCTGTTTATTTCATCAACAGCACAGCCATTTAAACGAGGGAGCAAAGAGGTCATTAAAAAATGTGTACTATGAAAGTTATTGGGTACAACCTACCTTTAGCGGCGACAAAAGTAAGTGCGTCTGTACGTATAAATAGGAGAAGCTGTGGTACTGGAGGTACGTTTTACATTCTTGGGGTCACGTGGGGACAAGAGCCTTTTATGAAGCAGCTGTTCTAAGTGAACTGTGGATCGCTACAGAACGGTGCTGTTTTGCGAGTGACGCCACTGAAAGTCATTTGGGCCCGTCATATATATATATATATATATATATATATATATATATATATATATATATATATATATATATATATATATATATATNTATATATATGAGAAGACGCCGACTTTTTAAGAAAAATAGAGCAATAAACGTCAAGAATCTCAAAGGAAATTGTGGAACACGCGTTCAAATGAAACCTCTGCACTATTGATTGAAAAGAAACATGTATCACTATTCAGTAAAAGCTTGGGATAAAAGAAGCCACTAGAATGGCACTGAAAAGCCTTTCATGAATTTGAGACGGCCATTCTCACCATTGAACTGCGAAATGTCTACGTCCCGTCTCGCGTTCAATTGAAACCACTGCACTTATGATCGTAAAGTAACGTGTTATTATTCATATTCAGCAATAAAATTATTGAATCAAAGGGGCACCCAGATGTCTTTTCATAAATTTTAGATAGGTTTTGTCATCATTTAACTACGGAATACCTCCTCATCGGCTCGTTTTTAATTGAAACCACTGCACTTACGACCTTGAAGAAACATATTACTATTCACATGCACCAATAAAATTTTGGGACAAGAGGGAAACCTCTAAGGTCACTCAAAAGCCTTTTACAAATCTGAAATGGGCGTTTTCATCATGTAAATAGCAGAATGCCAATATTCCAACTCATTTTCAATTGAAACCATTGAACTAATGACTGAAAAGAAACGTGTATTACTATTCGTCAATAAAATTTTAGAACAAGAAGAAAGCCCTCTAAGGCCACTCAAAAGCCATTCATAAATTTGAGATATACTTTCTCATCAGTTAAACTGCGACATACCTACGTCACGACTTGTGTCTAATGCACCAATGACCTTAAAAAGAGCATACGCTCTTTACGCACTCTGGCTGTGTTACGATGTACATATGGATTACCCCGTATTCGAGCCCATGAGTATCGTTCGTTACAAGTTATGAGGACCAGGTCATTACGAGGAGAGAACTTGTTTTCGGCACACATTTGTTTGACGCGGTAATGAGCTCTACCCGGTTTTTGGCGTACCCGTTTTTCGGTGCCCCGTTAACATTGCTGGAATCGAGCATGGATATTCTGCAGTTTGGATGACAAGTATGAAGAGAAATGAACACGTGCGTTAATGTAACATGTACCTGTTCCGTTCACCGGACAATAACCCCTGCTCACTAAATGGGAAATGAAATAAGAAAATTATAGTTTCATTGCGAAATACTTTTTTTTTTTACAGCTTTCGAAAGTTGAGGGATATGTGCAGTAGCATGTGAAGAAATCAATTTGCAACAAACTTGGCTCATCAACTTTAGTGACTCTACCTACAATCATCTGATGGGGAGAAAATATACAGGCCTGTGGGGACAGTCATATATTTTAAATGGAGTATTACAAAAGACACACTTAAAATATACATATTTATATTATACATTTAAAAGCCTATGAATTACGTCTTTACGCATCGTATCTTATGGACAAGCTGTTAGGACAGAAGAGACGATAGCGATTATGTTTCATTCGACCTGAAGGTGTAATAACATTTTAATACGGTGCGACGGGAGCGGGTTACAAAATGAACATATGCGCGGGGTACGGCTGCACTAATATGGAGTATACGGGTTCTTTTCGGATATAAGAAATTCCAGGTCATGAAACCCCTATTATTATCATGTACTGTGCCCACATTTAAAATGTAACTTGGAAATAATGTCGTTTGTTCAGCCTAGCTGTTGTTGGTTCAAAATGATTGAGTATCCTTCCACTGATAGTGCATTACTGCGGTGCGCACTGCCAGTTTTTAATTCAGTACATTTTGGGTTAAAAAATGCGGAACAAAGTGCTGATTAGTGCGCCGTTTTTTTATCTTCTTCTGTTGTGGATGTTAATCTTTGGGAAAGTTTGTCTCATTATGAAGGTGTTACTTTACAGCTGGATCTCATACATGTATCCTTGATAGGTTGATGCACATGTTGAAAGAGGGATTTGCCATATTTGTATCTCATTAATAATTTACGTAGAACCAAGAGAAAGGGCTGTCATTGAAAGAGATGTAACAATCGTTAAACTTAGAAATTGAAAATGCTTTGGAAAGTGTGTGTATTTTTGTGTTACACATATATGTTTGAAATCTAGTGATGAAGTAATGACAGCATTTTGAAATGAAATTTTCTTAAGATCACCGCCGCCGACAACAACAACAACAACAACAACAACAACAACAACAACAACAACAACCGCGCTACCTATTAGTACTCTGCAGTGGACTCTGGCACGCAAAATATTCTGAATTAGATGTGGGCAATACACACCACAGTAACACAGTGTAATCTACAATGGAAGAGTGGTTGATCGCCTTACACGGATATGACACACCTGTTGAGACTGGCAGTACACGTGTTTGGTTTTGCCGCCTGTCATCATCATCATCATCATCATCATCATCTTTTCGAGCGACATTTCTAATGCGTGACACAGCCTCATGTTTCATCGAACCTTCATACGCTCATTCTCGACATGTTCGAGACACGCCATGCGCCGTTGCTAATGGAAACGGAAGCAGTTAACTCACTTTACGGCAAACCAGGTTAATTGAAACACAGAAAAAACTTGTGTAATTTCATCACATCTTTATTAGACGATACACGGTGGAGCATTATAGTTAATACAATATGGCTGGCTGGCATATCAGGTGAAATTTTTTTTTTCTTCTGTTGCCGAAGGCTGTCTCACCGTGGGAATAAAGCTTTAGAGTGCGTTTCCACCCGAAACGGCTCGTCACCTCACTTCACCGGAACATTTTTGTGGGCGACCTTTTTTTTTGTTTTTGGCTGAACAGCCCAACTACCCCGTGGAGAGTATTTTGGCCGGACAATCTGACGGTAACATTTATATATGTGACGGGCAAACGATCTGATGCGGTATGAGGTGTACGAGAGCATGTTACAGTATTAATTTATTTGTCATGGAACATGAATATTTTAGGGTTTTTTGGGGTTTTTTAAAAAGGGGATGGAGATGATGGGAGGGAGAGAGAGGAACAACCTTCCTCAGGTTCGGCATTTTCGGCAAGGTCGATGCGGAATCGAACAGACGGCTGTTTGATCCCAGGTCCGATGTTTGAGCCGTTGGGCTAACTTGCCACCGATTATTTTCAGAAGTTGTTATCAGAAGGCGTCACTGCAAAGCGCAGCCGTCTCTGAGGTTTACAGCTTGTGACGATAGTCCAGCAAAGATAAACGTTATTTCATATAGATGCCAAGTTGATTTCAGCATGGTCTGTCATCCACTCTTCGAAATCATCACGAAGTAAAGTGCACATGGCTGTAGCTTGAAGACAGTGCAAGTTGACAGAGCCACATTTCATGTAGATGCCAAGCTGATTTCGGCATGGTCTGTCATCCACTCTTCGAATGAAATCATCACGAAGTAAAGTGCACATGGCTTTAGTTTGAAGACAGTGCAAGTTGACACAGCCACGGCGATTAGGAAACTTGAAAAATGTTGACATAATATATATAGATATCAAGACATCCGTGAGCCACCCATGCAATACCACCTGAGGACAGAGGTCACTGCCTTGGAGACAAGAAGGAAAAATGGAAACGCATGGTAAGGCTCGGTAAAATAATTAAAGGTGATGTACTATTATTTTGCGTGCTTCATTTCATTAACCTTAAGACGGGCCCCTTGGAGATGCTCAGCCAACCGATGAAATTTAAGAGTGTATGTCACGATGTCCCAGTGCTTGGCAGTCGTAGGATATAATAATATGGGTTCCATTTCTCTTGACTACCCTTTTTTTTTCTCTCACCCGACCCGTTAGGGAAATCGCGGGGACGTGCCGCTTGTTCGCATAATATGCGCTTAGGTAAAGTGCAGCTGGTTAGGTGTACTTTTGCTCAAGAGCACTCTTGTCGCTTTTACGCCAAGCTGCATGGGATCTAGTCTGCTTATATATGTACATTTCGTTATATAATTCTACCCGCTTATGTCATACGCTCTCTGCCAATTTAGGTGTCATGATTTTTACCCGCAACATGGTTATGATAATTCTCTTAGTTTTGAAGTGGGCCATTGCCAGGCATGTGTAAAAGCAGGGGAAAAAAACATACGAAATGTGATGTTCCAGAGCTGCATATGCCTGTCTCTGCTGTTCAAAATCAACTGGCATTGTTTATTCAAGTTTTTGAAAAAATGTTTTCTCTTTATCAATTCGGTCTAATCGCGAACTAAAAAAATGAAAAATGTCACAATTAGAATGAGACACTGTTTGGTCTAGCTTAACAGTCGGCTCCCCGTAATGGAATTTCAGTGAATTGCAGTCTTTTTTAAGCACAGCATTATTTTGAGCAAATAGAATAGTTTATTTTTGAGAGAGTCTTTTGAAAATTGCAATGTTGTTTTAAAGTTGTTATTTTTTTTTTCTGCTCCCACGAGTGTACTTGTGTGTAGTCTGGCATATCATTTTGTAGGCGTATGTTTTAAGACAATATAAAATGGCCTTGCCCAATTTGACATGGCACTTTTCAGTGAACTACGAGGTGCGAGCCAAATCTCTCTGAACTGCACCTGTAACAGCTAACCGACTTAATTTTTTGTTGTTGTGCACTCCACTCATAGAATTAGGGGACATGTGCTTAGTACTCAGAAAGGCGATCGTAGAGACCTTCGAACCCCCTCCACCCTTTCACTCCGCCCTCAACTGCTGTCCTTTCGTACTGTTTGTTATTGCTTCCACTGCTTTCTCGCTCTCTCTCTTTCTCTCTCTCTCTCTCTCTCTCTCTCTCTCTCTCTCCCACCCCCACCCCACACACATATACGCACGTTTTTTTTTCTGTCGATGTAGTCTGTGTCTGCGTGAAAATTTCCATCTGAGGTGTGGTCGCCTACTGGAAGTATCTGGCAGTTGCAAATGGCACCGTGACCTTGACGAGGTCGGTAAGCATAAATGGATGTGCTGGCTACCGGCCAACGAGGATAATATTTTGAGTTCATGGAGCGAGTAGGTCGCGAGCGTTAATCGTAGATTTAAAAGGGCAGGAACAAAAATATAAAAGAGCAAACTTATGATTTATTTACACTGGCCTATTCAAGATCATTGGCCGTAAACATCATCCTTGCATAAACTCGTGCACTCTCGTGTCTACGGAAAACTTCACTCAGAGAGGAGTTTATCGTATGCGTAGTAAAAGCAGAACGCAATCTCACGCAAGGATTATGCATATGGCCACAAGACCTCTCGACCGTGTTTGTCATTCATATATTCTGCCAACCCCGTATTCACATTGTAATGTTCGATCACCTCACATACTGGAACATGTCAGAAACTCGTAAATATGGACTAGTGCTCTGCATGTTGAGTTTGTGAGCTCCTATTGCGAGCAGTTTGCTTGGTGCTTAAGCAACTGTAGGTCAAGATGCCCTAGTGCTTGGCAATCGTAGGGCTTCATTTCTCTTGATCAAAATGATTTGACGTTTCATAGTAGTAGGCAGTCTTGTTTCTGAGTATATACACTTTCGACATTAAGGCATTTGGTTGCAGTATAAGAAGTATCGAAAGTTAGCCAAAATAATTTCTGTCCTCTTCGATCGTCAGTATTAAACCAGCTCCCGATCTCCTCACTGCAGTGTCTAGCGATATCAAAAGGTATCGAAATCGGAATCTTCGAAATCAAGTTAGATTCTCCTCCAATCTGAAGTCCCAGACTAGACTAGTCGGCAGTTTCCCCAGTGCAATGCCCATTGGTATCGAAAGTATTTGAAAGTATCATCGAAAGTATTGAATTATCTTCCCGACACTAAGTATCAGAATGGCACTGGATTTGATACTTTAGATAATTTAAGCTTCAAGATGGAGTATAGCGTTACTAAAACAATCAGGTTTCGTCCCATCAGTTATGTTTGAGCGGTCGAAAACTCCTCCCCCCCCCTTCCCTTTATCCNGGGGGGGGGGGGGGGATTTTCCTGATTTTTTGCTCTTGGCCATTTACATCCCTGATACTTCAAAATCAAAATTGGTAAAAGAAAAAAAAAAAAAAACAAAACAAAAATGCTAATAGACTGACCATCTGTGTAGCGACGAAATTTTGAAGTAGGCTTCATGTTGCCTGTTTGCACTTTTGCAAGTCTGCGTCCGTCAACAAGTTCAGACTGTCTGAAGTAAGTTTAGATCTAGACTCAGCTGCAATTCAGTGCATTCATTTTCAGGATATTCTTAACCCTTCCAGGCATGAGGCAATCGTGATTGGCCACCTTTTCAGGCCTTTGTGAGGCATTGTGTTACCTACGTCCTCTAATTTACTTTGTAAAATGTGCTGCATAAAAGTACCCATGAATGCCTATGAAAAAAAAAATGTATCTATAATAATCTAGACTGCGTGTAAGAATAAAGTACATATATGTGTCCTTTTCACCCACGAATGCCTCGGTAGATGTGTCGATAAATTGCCGGACTAGTCTACGTGTAGGAGAAAAGTGCATGTAGTCTATATGTCCTTTTTTTTTGTTTCTTTCAAACCCGCGAATGCCTCCCATCCATTCTCACAACGTAGAAATTATGGGTATCTTCTATAACCACGAAGTCTCCGAAGATGGTGAAGAAAGTGCTGGATGTTTATTCGTGTGTTCGCTCATGTGAAACGCACCTAGTGGTGTCATTGTGTTGCTAAGAAGAAACTTGGGACGTACCGTGTCAGTGCTCTGGTATTCCATGTTCTGAACATATTTTAAAACGAAAAGAAAAGTGCAGAATGCCTGGAATTGTTATACAAGACTTACGCAGAATTGCACTTTAATGTAGTTTTGATGTGAAGTTGTTGAAATGGATGTGGAGTTTGTTCTCTCTCTCTTTCTCTTTCTCTCCCTCACTTTCTCCGTCTCTCTCTCTCTCCGTCTCTCTCCCCCCCCCCCCCCCCCNTCCTCCCCAGGTTTAAGATAAAATAGGATAAGATAAGATACAACTTTATTGTCCACAAAAGGCGCATCTGTTTCGTTACTACTAGCAAAATACTTCATGCAGTACAAAATACTTTTTTATACACATTGATGTAGTTGTTTGATGTTAAGTGTAATAACTTTGCAAATATTCACGCGCACCCTACACAAGCCAAAACGAATATAAAAATACAAGTCATACCCAAGATCTTGAAGATCCGTTTGTTCTTTTCTTTTATTTTGGTTGGCAATGACCTGTTTAGCCATAAAAGAAACTTTTTAATCTTATATGTTCAGACAGTTTCACTGACTGAAAAAGGGCAGTCGCCTCACTATGCGGGCATTTGCCCAAGAGTACGTTCCTCGTTCACGCACATTGTGCTAAGTTGTCTCTCACTCAGAAACAAACAAACACACACACACACACACACACATACACACAATCATTCACACACATAGTTGCAGTCCTGTCAGATTAATCTCAGTCTGCTTAATGATAACCTCCGCCCAGTCGCAACCTTCACGTAATTGCCGTGGTTTGCTGGTAACTCTACTGTATTTGTAAATAAAAGTCACCGAATGAAAGCAACTTCTTTTAATAGCAACGTATTCCAACTGGTTGCAGTTTAGCGGATTGGAGTATATTCCCCCCCCCC
>JAWQUT010000029.1:230390-243853 GCA_033807755.1 Ellobium chinense
TCTCTCTCTCTCTCTCTCTCTCTCTCTCTCTCTCTCTCTCTCTCTCTCTCTCTCTGCCTGTCACTCATCAGCTGATCTTTTTGGCCGTCTTAGATGTGCCTCCCTTTCTCTCTCTATCTCTCCCACTTTCTCTCTCTCTCTCTCTCTCTCTCTCTCTCTCTCTCTCTCTCTCTCTCTCTCCTTTACTCAGAGAAGAGAATAAAGGGAAGAATCAGCGAGTTTCTGAGGGTCATATCAATGTTACCGTCGCTTTGATGAGCACAAAAGAGATGTTCCTCTCCCTCTCCTCTCTTACCATCTTCCTTCTCTCCCATTTTTTAAAATTCCTATTTCGTTTTGTCCCTAGCTAACGTGACCGCAGATTTAGAAAGACATTCTTCTGTGCTTTCTTTCTTTGTCTATCGCTGTCTGTCTGTTTGCTGCCTGCCTTTCTGTCTGTCTGTCTGTCTGTCTGTCAGTCTGTCTGTCTGTCTGCCTGTCTGTCTGTCTTCTGTGTCTTTCTTTCTCTCTTCTTTCATTTTCTCTCCCTCGCCCTACTTATTCATCAAATCGGTTGAGTTGTTGGAGCTTATGTCAGCATCACCTTGATTCACTTCAGACGAAAAATGCAGAATAAACTCTGTCTCTTTCCTCTTTGTTCTTTCTCTCCAGCCTCCCTTTTAGTAGCCTCCAACCCCTCCCCCAATCCCATCTTTCTCTTTTTTTGAGTGTATCAGCTGATTTCTGCGTCAGCATCACCTTCATGTTTGATGAGGGCAACATGGGCATAGAATTATATTATAGCGCCTCGACCCGACCCTCAAGCGCCTCGACCCTCAAGCAGTGAAACCAACAACAACAAAAAAAAAAACGACAACGCATACGGTGTAATTTTCTTGTTCCCAAATCCCTTTTTCCCCACTAAATCCGATTTATTCACGAACTTATAGACTTCGCCAACTCTAAATTTATCATGGATTGCTCCTGTGGACGTTTCGTTCATGGAGGCCTTCTGTACTTCTGGAGGTCTGAAAGCAAGACAGACCCTTTCTCCCCCTCATACATATGCTCCCCTCGGGCTTCTCCCTCTCCCTCCCTCCTCTCTCTCTCTCCTTCTCTCTCTCTCTCTCTCTCCTTCTCTCCTTCTCTCTCTCTCTCTCTCTCAAGTAGAATCAGGTAATTCTCCAGACTCCCCCATTCCTCATTCGTGGAGCGCTTTTGTGAGCAATCTGGAACAGGCTACTCCATCTACTCCCTCTTCCCCTCCACCCCCCCCCCCCCCCCCCCNCTTTCGGCCTATACCCATTAGCACATTCTTTCCTTCCTTTCTTTCTTTCTGTCTGTGTGTCTGTCTGTCCGTCCTATCCGTGACGAGATTCGCTGGGCTGTTAAGAAAAGTAATCAGGCAGCCGTCCTGAAAGGGACAACGTGCTCTGTCAAGAGGATCCAGAGAAAAAGAGTGTCGATGCACTTAGTGTCTCGCACTTGCAAGACATTTCATTGATTGCCAGGAAGCGCTCCTAGACTCAGCTGGCCACGAACGGAGAAAAAGCTNTGCTGACAGCAAGTAGTTTATTTCTCGGTTTAAACAACGAAGGACGACCGCAGCCTGTCTTGTTCTTGGTTCTTGAAGACTTGAGTTCTTCCAGACACCAGACCCCAAGACAACAGGTAGGACAGAGAGGGCGAGCGTTTACGTTGAATGGAGGTCGTCCTGTACATTGAAACTTAACCAAAAAAACAAAGGAGGAAAAGGTGGATGGGGGTGGGGGTGATATCCAGATGGATGGGTACGACTGCGCCTCTGAAAGTGGAGTGATGAGAGAATCTGGGAATAGCTGCTGAAAAATGCGAACTTATTACCATTTTATTTCGGGGGGGAGGGGGGGGGATGCTCTGCTTACAACAGTATGTCCACTCTTAACTGGGAACACACACTGAAAGTGCTAAAGTGATGCTAATCTAAGATAATTCGTCATGCCAGTATTCTGATTTCTGAAGTTCGCGTCAGAGAGTTTAAACATGTTCCTGTACGTCGAGGACACAACTGGAAATGCAATTTTGATGCTGGTGTGAGACGCCGATGTTTACACCATAGTGGTGGGCCGATACCTGAATTTATAAGTATCACGATACTTAACTTTCTCGGGTTTTAAAATATTGAAGTATCAGTTCTATTCCGATACTTATGTTTAGTGTCCGGTAGGCTATTCAAGACTTTCAGTACCTGTCGTTACTTGCAAATACTTTTGGTATCGCTAGATTCTGCACTAAGGAGCCCGATAGCTGATTTGATACTGGGGATCGGAAGAGTATCAAAATTATTTCGATATCTCCAATATAGAATTGGAATTCCTAATTATCAGAAGTATGGAAAAGAAAATCGAATCTGCCCTCCACTGTCACACCATTCTAATAAAGTGCTCCAGAGAGTAGCATGTCGACCCTGGCCGAGGAAGACACACTGAACGCGTGAAATTGATGCTGGTAAATGTAAGGATACAATGACACTGACAATGCGACACGCGTGCTATTCAGTTATGACACACCCCTTTAAGTAGCATGTCTGATCTGGTCAAGGATACACCTCTAAACATGCGATATTGAGGCCAGTCTGAGTTTGGCTGCGCCCCTGACAGCGTGATATCCGCAACACACGAGCGGTAGTTTTTGTGGATATCTGTTATCGGGGCAGACTGCATCATCCGTCTGCCATATGTGACCTCATTTACGTTGGCTTTTTTTTTTCATCCTTTTCTCCGTGACCTGGTCGGCCATGATGTCTGCCTCAGTAATTATGTGTGTTGTGATTTACATGACGCTCAGCCATACCGTGAAGATACCAGTTGATTACTATTATCTCCGCTTATTCACAAAACGTTTAGTTGTACGTTTCACATAATGGCAGCATTTTTCTTTAAATCAGACGGAGAAAAGTTGTACACGTAAAATGTCATAAGCAAACAACGTAATCGCAAAACTCCGCTTAAAGGTAACTTTGTTATACTTTTATAGAGCGCAGTCGACTGCACCTAACGACTTGAAAACTATAATTATGATGCGTTATTTTTTGTCATTACCTTTCCACGACCTAGAATTCACTGTGTTTTCTCTTTCATTGTAAATTAGTGTAAAACTTTTAATGTTTTTGTAATGTGCTTTCGTGATCCATCTTCTCGTTCGGTTGTACTGTAAAATCTCTTCTTTAACGGCCTGTTATCATCACTTTCTCAATATCATGTTATAAATTTACCTTGAAAATCTAATTCCTTTACCATTCATCGTAAATTCAAATTTTATTGTCCTTTATTGCAGTCGTATACAGTAGAACCTCGATATTCAATATTCATTCAATAAGTATACCATGATATGAAGTACAAAATTTAAATGCACGATTTCATTATTGTTTTATCATTTCAGTACTGAGGTAGACCTCGATATTAATTTTAACTCAGCAATAAGCGTTCTTTTTCCATGCACCAAAGGCAAAGTGTTTGTCGAGGTTCTACTGTGGTGGTTGTTTTTTTTTCTTTAAATGGAAATTTTGCACATCAGCTCTGTGTGGCACAGCGAATCAGCCGGTGATTTGTCACAAGGTAAAGTTAAGTCTTACAGTAGTACGGCTGTGTTTTATATGGGTTTTATAATGCTCTTCAGAAAGGCTTACAAAAGAGATAGTGTTACGGACTGGGTCGCGAAATCTGCAAACAGGACCATTCCCCGTACTCTGGAGAAGTGGTTTTATTATCCCCCATTGCCCCAGTGACCTACTTCATTTGTGGGTCGCTTTTATATGCTGACTGGCGTCGAAATAAATGAATCATGTTCAGAGTTAATATCCTCGGTGTCATATCCGGGTTGCGCTTAATTGAAGTCAGTGGCAGTACTGCCCTTATTTGCATCATCCTTGTGCAGTAAAACCTTTGTCAGTGGTAATAGTAACAAAAATGATAAAATGATAATTGTCACATCAACCATAAAGAAAATAATAATGATGAAAAAAAAAAGAATGTAAGGATGGCAATATGGTTTTATGAGTGTTAATACACGTTACATATATATATACAGTGTATATACAAATTTCGATTTCTCTGTTATTATTGCCTGTTCCTTATTAAGGTTGAAAGTGATAGTTCTTGAGTAAAAAGAAAAACCATATGAAGTAATGTAGGATGTAAAACCTTGAAAATTGCTCGTGGAAACAGTGTAGAAAAGTAGTGCTTAAGCTAACAATAGGCTAGATAGGGAAGTAGAGCAGGAATATGATCGGATTAAAACTTTAAAATGTAAGATGCGAAAAAGGATTGAGTGGGGAATATGTAAGGAGATAAACTAGGTGAAAGAGATAATGTAAAGAATAAGAAAACTAAAAGGATATTAGGTATCAGAGGAAAGTGTGCATTCCCCAGTTATGCTACAACGATTCATTCCGTATTGTAGCTGTAAAGTTCCAGTTATGAACAAACATTATTAGAATAAGTATGATATCTATGAACTATAAAGCCATGGATTCAGAAGACTGTAAGAGACAGTACGGGCAAACCGACGATGAAGTTTCATTCTTCCTTCTGTTTGGAATACCCCAGTGAGGTCTGTTCACGAAGCTAGCGCATGCACAGTGATATCATAAGTCTAATGTATTAAACGTCTATCTCCTGGTGAATATATAATAATAATAATAATAATAATAATGATAATAATAATAATGAGGTTTATAAGTCTCGTATCCAAGTTCATGCCCACTCAAGCGACTTTACGCTATCATTACCCCAGCAGGCCTAACCACTCTAGGATTTGCTTAGCTCCCTGGGAAGCATAATATAGTGCCGCTATCAATTGCAGGCACTGATCATTAGCATTCTGACAATGCCTTCCACTGTTATAGGTACCCGTTTTACAGATGGGTGCCCTGAGAAAAAGGTGATGAAAATGCTCTCCTTAATCATTTACAACATAACTGTGGTAATGCATCGAACCCACGACATTTAGATCTTGAGTCCAACACCTTAGCCGTGCGGCCACGCTGCTCCACCCATTCCATAATTTCATTCACGTTAGTGAGACAAAATGTGATCTCTGAAATAATAAATGTGATACAGTAGAGCTAACGAGTTTTATGAGTACGCGAGGTTTGACGCTGTGAGGTCAAAGTATTCTCCTTTCCTCATCCTAACGCTGATTTCTACGGTGGAGCAGTTCCGCCTTTGGATTCTGAACAGTTGAATTCTCAGCTGATTAGCCTACATTACGGCCGTGGGCGTTCTGTTTATTATATGCACTTAAAAAAATGATGCGCTGCGCACCTGAATGTCAATTCGTCGTTCAAGACTTAGCGACCTTTCAAAGCAAATAACCAGGTCACGAAGTTATATATTTCGCAGAACAAACGATCTTAACATATTCGGAAAGAGGTTCTCAATGTCCTAGTGAACTTTGAATGGTTTAAGTAAGCTAAGTCAAATAGGAGTTTGTTTAAACTGACAGCTGCATTACGAGGCCCATCTAGTCAAGTTTTATTACCGTATGATTTAAATCTAGAGGGCATAATAAAAGCCTACGGTATGCAGGACCGGGCGATAACGATATGATGACATGGGTTTGGTCGATACGGAGGGCCGGGCATCGATTATGTTAAGATACGTAATGTTGTGTCAACGACGGTACTGAATTTTGTACATCAAAAGTTGTGAAGGCTATTACTAACAGTCAAATCAGCGTTCTGGATTTGTATAATTGTACATTGTCTTTTATCATAGTTACCAATTCGGAGAAAATTCAGTATCGATAATGCAATTTTGTTATTTTATTTCCATATTTGCATTAATGGCGGCGATGAACCGTGATTCACTCATATAAATCTGCTTAGCTGTCAAGATTTATGCATAAGAAGTAATGAATTAACAGGGCGCACAGAACAGGTCAAGAGAAAAGTGGGTCCATATATTTTATTTGAAGAAATAATACATGTAACATCAGGAGAACATAAAGGGCCGACAGCACGCTAGTAGCTCCTCGTACTGCGGGCGGCGGTTTATGATGTTTGTAGAGCGGTTTGCAAAGAAGATCTCCGAAAGTGGTGCCACGCCCAACTTTTAATATGCAGGGCTGCGTTTGTTTGGTCTCGGCATTGTTTGACAAAATAGGAAGCCACGCCCCTTCTTTGTGTTATGTGGGCAGTCCTTAGCACAGGTATGCTTTTGGTTGGTGCGCCAGTCACAGCGAGGAAGGGTGTACAGCTACTAAAGGTTCGTTAGAAATGTGTTGTATTTTGTACAAAACCAGAAGAAAAAAGCTCGGCAACATAGTGGCAACCATCCACGGTTTTTAATTTGTTGTTAGAACATCTACAGTTTCAAATTTGTCGTTGGAAAATCTTATCAACGACCATGTGTCGGAGGAGTACATGCTTATGAATGAGGCAATAATTACATAAGTATAGCAAACCACTTGCAAGTCAGTGCATTGTTCCCTGTCTCTTCCACATTAGTCACAGACATCTTGGCTTGCCTAGAAACTGATACTTCCTTTGCTAAGGAAGGGATGTGGCTTCCCATAGAGGCCTACTGTCAAAGTGTAGGAACCATACAAACGTAGCCCACATGTATCTTTGCTGACAGCATGAACCCACCGAGACCTAACAAATCCTTCTGCTTGAGACATCCTCGTAATGGTGGCAGTGGGAAAAACAGTCGCATATTAAATTACAGTGCATTGATCTCCATTTCCTAATTAAACCAGGCCACAGACCCGGTGAATAGTCTTATGATTATGCGTGAATTATTCAGACGACTGAATCGACATAGAACGTGATCGTTTACTTTTGACTGGCAAACCCCTGTCGACCCCTATACTGGTTTTCAGATTGGCAAAAAACGATACCAGAACAGGGCCTTGTCAGGCAAGATACAACATTGTTCCACATCCAAAAATTTTTCAGTGTTCAGTAAGTTCAAACATGTAAGAGATTGATGACTGTGTGGACTCTCTCCCCACTAAACTATGCCAAAATCGCTTAGACACCGTTGAACATGATACGCCGTTTTGTCGCGATCCGAAGGCTTCTCCGTCCCAGAATGAGTTGTTGATAAACTTTTTTTTTATGTTCGAGTGCGTGGACTTTGTGCACTTTGATAGAGGCACTGCATTCCCAATTTGAGAACATAATATGTGGTGCAGCTGGACGGAATGAGGCATAAATCAGTACTTAACTATCCCTCCAAAAAAAAAAAAATCCGCTGCGCTGTGCGGCTGTTGGACAAGAAAAGGATGCATCTTGTAGTTCCCAACCACTAAGGACGTCTGTCCCAGTCATGACTTGTTAATAAACAAAGTTTATTTTTTTTTCCAAGTACGTGATCTTCGTGCATTTTGATCGAGACACACAAGATACTGCAGCCCCAGGTTGGGAATGTCTGTGTAGCAGTTGGTGGAAATGAGACCTAAATCTTCACTCGTCTATTTCTACAGTAGGTGTCCTCAAAGAAAACCCCTCGACTCTAAGCCGCTGTTGGGCAACAATAACATGCGCCTTTTCTGTCCCGATCACGAAGGCCGTCTGTCCCATTAATAAGTTGATAAGCGCAGGTTTTTCTTTGTTTTGTTCGAAGGACGTGAACTTTATGCACTGTGATAGAGACAGACGAACCGCTACAGTCCCAGGTCGCGAATATGTGACTGGATGAAGTCAGGCAAAAATCCTCGACACCAGGTCGGTTTTGGACAAGAAATAGATGCGACCTTAAAGAGCCGTCAGTCCCAATAAAGAGTTGTTGACAAACATAGGTTTTTGTTTTGTTTTATTTGAAGGATGTGAACTTTGTGCACTTCGATAGAGACAGACGAGGCGCTGCATTTCAAAGTCCCAGTATGTGGCATGTAGTTGGATGGAATGAGGCTTAAATTGGATCTATCTGTCCTACGGTCTTTTCCTCTCCCGACACTAAGCCGCTGCTGGAGAAGAAGAAGATGCCCCATGTTGCTCCCGACCCCGCAGGACATAATATGTCCCAGGATGAATTCTTGATAAACATGAAATTTTATGTTTGTTTTGTTTGAAGGACGTGGACATTGTGCACTGCGGCAGGGACAGGGACAGAGGAGGGGCTGTAGTCCCACGTCGCTAATAATTATATGTCATGTAACTGAATGAAAGAAGGCCTGAATCTTTATCCGTCAATCCTACAGTCTTTACCTCCCTGAACATTAGTCTAAGCCGCTGTTGTTGGACAAGAAGATGCTCCCGACCTCGAAGGACATCGAATCCATCCTAATCTGAGTTATTGAGAGACATGAGTTTCTGTGGTTGTTTTCGTGTGAAGAACGTCAACTTTGTGCACTGTGACAGGGACAGAAGAGGTGCTGGGGTCTCCAGTCATGAAAATGTGTGATCACTGAGACGTGATATTATGACCCCAGAATAACGGGAATCTAACGCTGTCAGAACACAGTTTATAGAAATCATAAAATAGTTTTTCACACTGACTGAGATGGAGTTTTTCATACTGACTGAGGCATATGGGGCTCGAACCATATCAGGATTTATTGTTCAATGAAATTTGAAACGCGACTATTGCAATTCTTTGTAATTCTTTATCCACGAATAGTAGGTTGTCAGGGGAAGATCTCAGACAGTGGTTGTAGCATCACACCACCAATCACCCTATCCCTTCATCATCAACAACAACAACAACAACAACAACAACAACAACAACAACAACAACAACAACAACAACATCCAACAGCAACCAAGAATCGGTAAGGAAATCCTCACTTGTCATCAAGCACCATACACCGATGAAGTTCATTAACTATAGACTAACACAGCTATATCATTAGACCGAAAAAAAAGTTTGAAAGGTGCCAAATAAAATTTCATCAGCAGTCCACCCCTGATCAGGACTCTGCCCACTCTTGGGGCCTACAGCATTCCTCCATACCTCAGCCAAACTTCCCATTCGTTTGTGATTTCTTTCTTCTTCTTCTTCTTCTTCTTCATCTTCTTCTTCTTCTTCTTCTTCTTCTGCTTCTTTTTCTGCTTCTTCTAGTTCTTCTTCCACGTTTTTTTCTTCGAGTCAGACATATCATATCAGGAGGCCAATGGCCTGTATAAAATGTAAATGATGCCGTGGGCCTCAGGTCCTCTCTGCCGTCTCATGTAGTTTTGACTGAAGCGCCGAGCCTTCAGGCTACAGAGTCTCTCTGTTGGTCGTACTTGGGGCAGTGTTGGAAGAACGTGGGCCGTGTTTCTTGGCGCTGTTCCACGTGTACATATTTCTGTGTCTCCAGCCTATTTCTTTGTTAACTGTCAAGAGAAGCGACTGTGATTAAATCCTAAGGTAACCATAAATGTTGCAGATTAAAAAATATAATGTGATGTCTGTATAAAGATTACAGCACTGCTTGCGACTTAAGGATCATTTCGTGTAGCGGTGTCACTGATCATCTTAACCTTTGATTTGTTACTAGGGCAGGAGGATACATTGCGTAGACNAGACATATCATATCAGGAGGCCAATGGCCTGTATAAATATGATGCCGTGCGCCTCAGGTCCTCTCTGCCGTCTCATGTAGTTTTGACTGAAGCACCGAGCCTTCAGGCTACAGAGTCTCTCTGTTGGTCGTACTTGGGACAGTGTTGAAGAACGTGGGCCGTGTTTCTTGGCGCTGTTCCACGTGTACATATTTCTGTGTCTCCAACCTATTTCTTTGTTAATTGTCAAGAGAAGCGACTGTGATTAAATCGTACGGTAAACATATGTTGCAGATTAAAAAATATAATGTGATGTCTGTATAAAGATTACAGCACTGCTTGCGACTTAAGGATCATTTCGTATAGTGGCGTCACTGATCATCTTAACCTTTGATTTGTTACTAGGGCAGGAGGATACATTGCGTAGATTGGTGGTATGTTGACAGAGTATTTAATATAGATTTAGTCGCTAAGAAGAGATAACGGCTACCAACGCTAGTCCATTTGCCGCAATGTTTAGAGCCAGCGGGTGAAATGTCCGTTTGCAGCTGTTGTTACTGCTATGGTTGTTGTTGTTGTTGTTGTTGTCGTCGTTGTTGTTGATGGTGCTGTTGTTGCTGTTGTTTTTGATGGTGTTGTTGTTGCTGCTGTTGATGTTGTTGTTGTTGTCGTTTTTGTTGATGGTGCTATTGTTGTTGTTGTTGTTGCTGCTGCTGTTGTTGTTGTTGTTGTTGTTGCTGCTGCTCTTGTTGTTGTAGTTGTTGTTGCTGTTGCTGCTGCTCTTGTTGTTGTAGTTGTTGTTGCTGTTGCTGCTGCTGCTGCTGTTCTTGTTGTTGTTGTTGTTGTTGTTGTTGTTGTTTGCTGAGTAATTTTAAATAATGTGTTATTAAATTCCGTAATTTAATTTTCAGAAACGTGCCAAAACCCACTGGATATTTTTGAAAGTTAAGCTTCAGCATAATTCATACTGATTTTTGGTTCATTTTGGGCGGGGACGTCACATATCATTTTTAACCTTTGCACAGTCACTAGGCCAGCGGGTGACATTGAGTACGGGTGTTTTGACAAAGTATAATTTTCAAGTGTAGTCTTTTGTTGAGATAACGGGTACCCACTTGAGGTCTCACTCCTTTGGCCACGATCTTCCAAGTGTAGTGGGTGAAATATTCGTTTCCTATGTTTGTGCAGTATGTAGGCTAAAATGTGTCTCCTGTTAGGATGTTGATATGTTTATCCGTCTGTCTCATTGTCTGTCCTTTTGTTAAAAATTGTCTGCTCATTTGTCTGGTTGTCTTGTCCACTTGTCTGCTTATATGTGCTGCCCACTGGTAGGTATGTGTGTCCATGTTTTGTAATACTGTTGCCATGGAAATAAACTTGTGAAATCTGAAAATCTGAAAAATGATATTTAAATTATCTGTTCAGTTTAGAAGATAAAAATTAATTCTGTTAAATCACACGAGATAACTTTTTAAGCTCAGGCCCGGGATGGTTAGTACCGACTTACGATTCATTTCGGGCAGCATCGTATCATCCTAACCTTAGCATTGCCACTAGGGCAGAAGATGAAAGTGAACGCACTAGTGTTTTGACAAGGTCTTATTTCAAATGTTGCCATTTGTAGAAAGATACTGGATACTTACTTAAGGCCTTAGTTCTGTGAACACAATCTTAAAATCCAGTGGATGAAATATACACCATTGTTGTTATTGATGTTGTTGTTGTTGTTGTTGTTGTTTTTGATGGTTGTTGTTAATGTTGTTGTTGTTACTGCTGCAGCTGTTGTTGTTGTTGTTGTTGTTGTTGTTGTTGTTGTTGCTGCTGCTGCTGCTGCTGTTGTTGTTGTTGTTGTTGTTGTTGTTGTTGACGATGATGATGTTGCTGTTGTTGTTGTTGTTGTTGTTGTTGTTGTCGTTGTCGTTGTTGTTGAGTAACTTTTAAAATATCTAATCAATTTCACAAGTCTTTATTTTTATAATTTATTTTGTTAAAACATGACTTGGTCAGCTAAAGCTCGGGTTGGTTATTGCCAAGTTCATTTCGAGGAGTGGCACCACACGTCATCTTAACCTCTGCATTGTCAGTAGGGCAGCAGGTGACACTGACTACAGTGGTGTGTTGACAAAGTATAGATTTCTTCAGGAGTGGTCTAGTCATCTGTGGAGATAACAAGTACCTACTCCGGGTCCATATCCATTGCTTGTGACCTATTTGGTTCTCGCGGCAGATTGAGGACCTGAGATTCGATTGACGTCATCATTAATTGTGTCGGTAGCTACTGACCCCGGAGCATTTTCTAGGTATCACTAAGCTATTTATAGTAAATCCGTACGACCCGAAAGTCTCTTGTCAATCGAAAAGCCGCACATATTCGTTCTGATATTTTCGCCCTGAGACCCTCATTTTCTGTATCAAATTTTCCTCGCGAACTAGGATGCTCTTGTGCTCGAAATTATAGATTGGTTCCTTGGATTTCGAGTTGAGGAGGTTCGACTGTAGTAATTTCGTTTATGCTCACGTTGCTGTTGATTCTAAGGGCTGTTTGGGGCATGATATTTCAGGCATGATTAAAACTTGTATGTAAATTGAGAGCCCTTCCTCTCTTACCCATGCGCAGGCATCCATAGACCTGGAAATTCTGTAAAAAAAAAAAAACAAAACCGTGGAAAATCGTCATTGGCAAATCCAGGTCTGGAAAATAACTGAAATAAGCAAAACATTGCCGGCTGTCATGGAATCGTCACATAACATTCAAAATATAGGATTGGCGGCGCATAATTTTGGTTGGAACCGCTATCCTGTTTGTGAAAACCAGAGTAAAATCTTACTGAACACCATATAGATCAAGATTTCCTGCAACAAAAGAAATTCTACTGGGATGGTTTCAGTGACGGTATTTCTCATGGAAAAAAATATGTTAGAATATAAAAAAAAAGAATAATCCAAAATACTCACCCTCTACTAGCAACCTTGCATTTGTCAAGATTTCCATTTCAGTGGGCCTTCTGCCTTATCTTTCCTGTTGCAAGGCTTCTATTCAAGATCTCCCTCCCCTCATCCCCACCACTGAACACATACACTCACACTCATACACAGATAAAAAAAAAATGAACAAACTTGGTCATGTCATCTGCGGACGTTTCACAGCGTCTTATACCATCTTTAGAGCGATAATGTCATTTTCTTCCTTCACTAAACTTAATCTGTGGGGAGCAGTTTAACCCCTTGCCTGCCTTATGCCTAAGAAATTCTCAGGCCGATGGTATCATTGTTGTATACGGAGAGAAATGGAAGACACTGCAGTACTGCTACCTTTGCTTGTTTATTGACTCTGTATTGTTCCTTCTTTAGGGGAAAAAAATCAGTTTATGTTAATAAAGATCAGAAATATTCTGATATCTGTGCTTTGTTTTAAGAGTTTATGTGTGATCCCTGGCAGTGAAGGAGTTCAAAGGCCAAGAGTGAACACTAGGTTTTCACCAAGAAGTTAGGAACAATATTTTAGGCGGTTAGGATTTAAGGGTTAAGTCTGCTGGGAATTAAGTATCTCTGTGGTTTGATAGGATAGCACTCTTGATTTGCAAGGTGAAGGATCTGGGTTCAAGCCTTACCAAAGGCAAGATAATTATATTCTAAAGGTATTTGTCTTTCGGCTTTCTTTTCAAAACGTTTTAAATATTTCACAGAAATTATATATATATCTTTACTGACACACTTTCCAGATAGCTTGCAGTAGCTTATTTAACAGTTCGGGTTCACATTTTCGCCTGTAAGAATCTAAATGTAAAAACCTCACCACCTGGCGACACCAGCATTTTTCTGCTGATCAGTTCTCTGTCGGTTGCATAGTGGGGACAGCCCGACTGTTGCTGCTCACTGCGCCTTGCAGTAGGTCTTCTCAAAATTCTCTGAAACCTGATCTCTTGACTACCCACCGCTTGTCTAACTGCAATCAAATGGGTTCTTTGACATATGTAGAGCTAGGTAGAATCTGACCTCTCCTACCCCCCCTCCC
>JAWQUT010000029.1:248238-269790 GCA_033807755.1 Ellobium chinense
AAAAAAAAAAAAAGGCACAGCCTTGTTCTTTTCATGTATCTGATTTAAACACAAAGCTACCAGCTGAATTGGAAATGTTATCAAAGTGAAGCGAATGGTTGGTAGGCTGTAGGTGGGTGGGTAGGTAGGTAGGCAGGTAGGTAGGTTGGTAGGTAGGTGTTTATTTTCTCTTTGAGCGATTGCCCAAATCGGAGACCTCCCCGCTTACAGTATGTCTTTTATTTTATACTGGCGCCCTAAGGTGCCTTCGTGCTGGTGTAGATGGTTAGGGTGAAAGAGATGGGATTGATGCTGAAACACAGACATAAAAATTTGTTCGTTGGAAAGTTGGATGAGGGGGAGAGGGGGTTGTGCTGCTCTGTCTTTGTCCCTTTCACCGCCGATGATTGTTTTCCTTTTGGAATGAAAGAATTGCCACAGCAAATACTATCCCTACTCACTGCTTTTCCTTTCTCTTAACTTTCTTTCTTTTCTTTCTATTTTCTGTATTTCTTTCTTACTTTTCTTTCTTCGCTACCCCCAATTCGCCCGTTCAGTTAATATCTCATTGCTACACCGCTGAATTGATCTACATTCGTTCATATAGCCGGATTTAGGAAATCCTGACTGAGGAGCTGATTGTGTGTTCGTTATTCCACTACAAAGCAGCGTTATCCTGGCTAAACCCGTCTTTTGTGAATGTAAAGCCTAGTATAGTAGTGTGTGGTGTGGTGTCTTGTGTGGTGTGGTGTGTGTGTGTGTGTGTGTGGGGGTGTGTGTGTGTGTGTGTGTNAATATACGTTCATCATTTATGGCGACATACACACACACACACACACACACTTACTTCACAATGATGGAGCCACACCTATCCATCCATCCATCCATCCATCCATCCATCCATCCATCCCCTTCACACTCCCTCTTACACACACACACGTACACACACACACGCATCTGAATGGCAGAAATAGAACCTATTCATTGTAATGCACACACACAAAGGCAAGGCGCCTCTTTAGGCAAAGCTCTTGCCTCGTTGTAATGGTGACGTTAGTCTTACAATGTTAAACGCATAAGGTGCCAAATCAAATTAAAAATCCCATACGATCTGGCAGTGCAGCATGTGAAAGAGAGGAGGGAAGGAGAGGAAGGGAGAGTGAGAAAGAGAGCGAGCGAGAGAGAGAGAGAGAGAGACAGAGGGAACAGTATCGATCGAGATTTAGGAGCATGAAAATATGGGGCACTAGGGCAGTAGTAGCAGCTACCTGACCCGCACAGGGAAAGGGGGGAGAACTGAGGTCATGTGATCACGTAAGGGGAGGTTAGCAAGCTGCGCTAACTGCTGATAGGAAGGTTCTGTGCATGATTAGGCAATAGGCATGGGCAAAAGTCTATTCCCTTTGCCTACGTGATTGCTAAAGATTCAATAGTTTCAGACTTGGATTTTGCAACCTGCCTCAGCCAATGTTGGACGACAGACTGCTTTGGTGAGTGTTATATAACACTGTGTTCCATCGTTGTGAGGCAGGGCTGAGTTGTAAAGTGTCAAGCATACGGGAGATGACAGAAAATTTTCATGTGTGCATATTTCTGGTCGGGTTGTCTGCGTTGCAGTGGTCTTGCCTACATACTGAGGAGCTTAATTTACCAACGACTTCGGCAATAGCTGTAATGCCTCTTTAGCGCAACGTAATCGCGTTTGTTTATATGTTTGCATGGAGGACAGATAAGAACTTTCCTTAGTTATTTGTAATGTGTTGGATCACTTCGCTTGTAGAATGTGTGTAGTGCCGAATACTTAAATAAATATGTGCAGTACGATGCTTTTCAAACAGTCATACGCTTTTTTTTTTGGTGGAAAATGTTTCTTGTGTTCAGTGAATTTATAAATTGGATAAATAGTATTATAAATGATCAGTTTTGTGATAGGTTAAATTATAATAATTCCTAGAAATTATCTTGTACCTGATACTAAATTGACTCGCTGTGACTATTTTAAAGATTTTAATTGTAAACTATCTTTTAGAATTCTTAGCATAGTCTGTGCAAAATTACGATCGTGCTGGCGAAAAAAGAATAAAAAGAGAAAACGAGCACGTTACAGCAGAGACAAGAAAGGAGTTTTAAATATTCGCGCAATCTTAGTGTGAAGTCTTCTTTTATCAGTCTATCTACCTTTTGTTTCCTTGCTTTCATAATTATTCTTTTATTTGTCATAAGTTAGATCTTTATCTTTTCTCTAATATATTTTTTAAAAAAAGAAAATTTATCACTAGCCTACCTCTATTTATTAAATGTTCGTATTTACAACTATTTACTCAACCTACTGCTTCTAGAAAATTTAGAATTCTTGTTTCTCTTAGAATATGTAAAACTGACCTTTTGATGATTTATAAATACAATGATTGTAAACATATTTTTTTTAAACAATACGCCTTCTTATTTTTCAAGTGATATTCGTTGCCTGTAAAATCTCCACAGTGCATAAGATTTAATCGTATCTTTCATTTCCCAGCTGCTACACGATATGGACCCCGTAAATTTTGTGAGATTAAGTAATTCAGGAATTGTTAAGATTGTTAAATGGTATACACCGTCTTTGAAGAGACATTTAGCCGTCTGGATACTTTCAGATTTTGACCTGCTAGTGTAGTGTGGTCTGTTGTTCATTGCATTTGGCCAGCTGGTGAAAAGAAGGAAAGGAGAAGTGGAACTTACGGTATGCTAGAGAAATGCAAAATTCATTACAAATTCAGATTTAGTACAAAAGACGCCACTGGCGTAAAGTATGTAGCAGTTTTGCTGTCAGATCACAGCATTTCTCGGAAGCAAATCTTCTTCTCGGCTCGCTTTAAAAAAAAAAAAAAAGTGCTTTGTTCGTGAAAGATTGCATTCATGTGTCAGATGTGTATTGAAAAATGTGTACTTTTTGGCCAAAACAACAACAACAACAACAACAACAACAACAACAACAACAGCAACAACTACTTGTTTCTCTCTGTGCAGGTGCATTGTTCTTTTTATAATAGCCTGTGTTAGGTCCACACAGAAATACCCTAATCTTTTAAGTTGGTACAAGAGTAGACCTAGAGAATAGAGTTGTCGAGAGTATCTTCAGTTAATATTTGATAACTTGTCGAGTTAAGTTATATTGCAAAAGGTATGGTCGTGAACAACACTGAGTTTGCTATTTTCAGCTCACACTGAGGAAATCTCCCCTTCATTTCCCCTTCCTCCCAGGGTGGTTTTTGTTACATTATGGAATAGAGTTTTGAGAATATTCTGTGCTTTCCGGGCGTCATGAAAAATTCATGGTACTGTTACATGTTCGTGTATAATGTAAGCAAAACGAAGTGATTTCACGGGGCTGCAAGATGTCCCACAAATAATATTGTGAGACAGGTTTGCATTTTAAACGTTTGTCCAGCTGTCTCTCTTAAGTAGTCTTTGTCCTGCAAAATTATATTTTTCTGTATCGGTGGTTATTAAACACATTCCGGGGTACATTATATACACTGTGATGTCTGGCTGAAATACTGCACCAGTATGGTCTGCAATCTTTTTTACTGTATCGGTCGTTGTAAAAGATATTCCGAGGTACGTTATAAATACTGTGATAACGTGGCACAAATACTGCATCAGCATGGTCTGCCACCTGTTTTCTGTGTCGGTCGTTGTAACACATATTCGGGGGTACGTTATATACACTGTGATGTCGTGGCACTGTACCACCATGATCTGCCATCTGATTTCTGTATCTGTCGTTATAAAAGATATACCACGGTATGTTTTATGTGATATCGTTGCATAAATACCGTTATCAGCATGCCTGGAAGGTTCGCCATCTGGCAGACTATATAATTTATTCTATCTCAGTCCAGAATTTAGTTTGGCATTTGCAATATATTATGTCCATGATCTCGCATTTAAAGGTCCCGCATGTCTCTGCAAAGTGCCCAGCATTTTAATTTTGTGAACTTGGCAGCTTGGTGCCTCATCTATGACATAAAACTGTAAAGTGATAGATATTCAAAGCCACAGAGCGATAGTGCACTAATGCATGAACAAGTGGTACACTGTTTGCATTTGGCTTTTCACGTCATGCGATCTTTCAAAGGACCCTCTCAGCCTGCGGTTTTTCTGGTCGAGTTTCTGGTTGTAGGCCAACCGCAACCAGGCGAACCGTGGCTTTGTTCCTATCTGCGTCTTTCAACAGAGCAACAATGAATTAATAAAGAAACCCACTTAATAGATGGAATATGTAGAGTACATGAGAAGAGAAGTTAAGGCTAAATTAAATCTAAATACCTACATGAAGAAGTACATGAAGAAATGAGGAAGAAAGAAGAACATACAAAAAAAACCACCGAGATTTTTTTTAAAAATCAGCTGCTCTGACCAGGGATCGAACCTGAGATCTCCCGAATATCTAAGTGCAAGTTTTGAAATAGCCATATATTTTTATTTTTTTTTGTTGTGTACTTGTGTACTGCTACAGATTTTAAGATAAGAAATAAGCTTTGAGTTTTCTGTGGTTTTTGAAGTGTTTAAAGTACCCCATATTTGTATTCTGAGATGGCTGTCGAGACGTATCGCCTTTTACGAAGTTGTGTCGAAATTCAAATTGATAAGGTTACATTTCCGAAAATTTTCTTCTGTCTAGACCAGCTTTGGGAACTTTTTTTTTTATCACTCAAAATTATATCTCTGATATATTACAATCTTCTTAATCACAACTCTCGGAGGCCAAGGGGAAAAAAAAATTGCGATTAATAGGATTTCGATTATCGAATGACTGACATTTATGTAGAAAAATACAGTGTTACTCGAGAAATGTTATAAGTCAACCTGTGTTTCAATTCACCGTATTCGATTGTAAACTACCCCTGGCCATTACAAAGAATGGAAGCCTATAATCTTCCAGGTTTCAGCACAGGAATCCAGCCTTATCAGGAGTCCGAGTAATCATTTCTGCAAAAGACCGGTATGTAATATGACTGTGTAAAGACCTACTAGGCTCACATAAACGAATATAAATATCTTTGAGCGTCGTCTGCTGTCAGATGTGAAGTAATAATAGTGATCAGGAACTGGTCTGTCGCAGTTACCTGGTGACCTTAGTAAAGGTTAGATCTGATTGTGCTGTTAAGTGCAGAAAATGATTACGTATTTTTTTTCCCTTCAGGCTTCGTTTTGAATTTGGTGCAGGAGAAGAAGTAGAGGAGACGAAGGACAATGCAAATTATGACAAGACTAATGAGTTGTGTGAAATGTTATAGAAAATGTTATTTTTTAAAATACTGTTGTAAAATTGTTGCTTATATTACTTAACAGATAGTATCTACTTCTCCCAGCTACTTCTGTATTGCCAAATGCCAACTCCGGAAATCACAGTTTTTGGCCAGTTGCTTTTTCTTTCATTAATTTCAATGTCATGAGCTGTTTTGAGGAAGCCAGCAAGCTAGGGTATTTTGGGGCAGTTTTGAATGTTGTTGCTGTCCTCGTCGTCGTCGACGTCGTTGTTGTTGTTGTTGTTGTTGTTGTTGTTGTTCTTGTTGTTGTTGTTGTTGTTGTTAAATCACAGTATGTAACAGTGCCTCTTGATACGTCTATCTTCCTTGCTGCAAGTTTTCGTTTGGTGTTCCCTGCTATCCGTATTTCTCATTTTGAGGAGGGGTTGGTTTACAATGTTCTTGTTTCTCTCTTCTTGTTTCTTTCTCCTGCGGTTTTTTTTTCTGTTATACTTTTGTGTGTAGAAAGGAAAGGGGCGGGAGGAGGGGAGGTGTTGTTGAGGCATATTAACATTTTAGAAACCTACTTAGACGTCTTCTAATAATTTGTATTGTTACGCGCTTAGTAAAAAGAAAATTATGAAAGTAAGTAAAACAGTGCTCGATTTAATCAAATTTTTAATATAGTCTATTAATTTATTATTATTACGAGAGAAACGTCATTTATTCATGCTGAAGTTTTTTGTTTGCGAATGTATTAATTTCTTGTTTTGATTTAATGCATGTTGATTTATTTAAAAGGAAGAATAGAGTAGAATTTCGCTTTGAGGGGTAGGGAAACAGCTGTGACTTGTGATAACTACATTACAAAAGTAATAAAATATGTTAATGGTGAAACGATCACTTTGATATAGAAGTTGCCAAATTGCGAGCAGTAAGCTACTTTTAACGACCGCTTATGTATATACTGTATATATACAATGATGAAAGCTCATTGAGAAGGTATTGCACACGAAAGGATGATTATTTTTAATATATAAATTCATCTCTCCATCTCTCTATCTATCTAATGTGTAGATTCTGAGCGGAACCATACTTAGCTTCAGTAGTATGAACACACAGAACGAGTAAAATTGCTGTTATTTACACAACTCTCAAATAAGTTCATAAAATAGCTCAGATATATCCCTTGCATCATTCTTCACAGATCAAGAGGAATGAGTAGAAGTCGAAAATAAATGTAGAATTTACTTTGTTGTTGGAGAGTGTATTAGGGTCTCTGGAAACTCTTGGCTAGCGCCAGGGAGTCACGAAACACTATTCAGATGGTTTGGCCATAATTATATAAGGATTTTATTGCTTTGAAGTAAGCGTCCCTGTTGAGTAATGTGCACGTGTTGCCAGTGGAGTGGTCTAGATTCGGATCCTAGCAGGGGCAAAAAATTATCAAGAGTCACTGGGAACTTTTGGCTTGCGCCTGGAAGTCAGGAACAATAATCAGAGTGTTAGTTATAATTATATAAATGAGGATTATATTGCTTTCAAGTTAGCATCCATGTTGTGTAGTACGCACGTGTTGCCAGTTGAGTGGTCCAGGCTCGGATCCTGGCAGGGGCAAAAATTTATCAAGAGTCACTAGGAACTCTTGGCTTGCGCCTGGAAGTCAGGAACAATAATAATATTCGGATGGTTAGGCTATAAATTATATAAGGATTATATTGCTTTGAAATTAGCGTCCATGTTGTGTAGTACGCATGTGTTTTCAGTTCAGTGGTCTAGATTCGCCTGACCACGCCTGAGAGGGGCAATAAATTACCAAGCGTTACGCGGCTTTCAATCTGTCTGTCAAAATTCGATCGTTTACAGTAGTTATGTAAAAATTGTCTTGTCACTTTCCGGATAATTTATAACTGCTTGATTATGAATTAATGTTGACATTTCCACCTCCTTGTAAATTGTCATTTTATGTTCCACCCCCTGCTCACACAATGGTGTTTATTGAAAAAAAAAATATTTTGCTGTGGCATAGGATTTTAATTGATTTATAATACCATATACTTGTGTAGTTACAACAGGCTTCGATATTACCATAATATACCAAACTTATTCCTGATCTAGCTGAAGTAGTCAAAAATGGTTCGCACGTGGCGTCTTTCTCATGATCTTGTAATTCACATTCACCTTATGTTACCCTCATCTAATAAAAGAATCGTATCAGCCCATTGGCCAGGCTTGATGCACCGGAAATATGGCATGTCATTGTAAGATATATTATGATGTTACATAATACGCAGTCGATACAGGAGCCTTTAAGGTGNGTGTGTGTGTGTGTGTGTGTGTGTGTGTGTGTGTGTGTGTGTGTGAAAATAAGATTGTATGCTGTATGTGCACGTGACCTGAGTTTGTGATTAAAATTCCTGAGACCGTGTGCACAGTTCTGTCTTAACTCTGCATACTTTCGGTAAGTAACTACGCCCCCCCCCCCCNCCCCCCCCCCCCCCCCTCTCTTTTTTTCCCCGAAAAAAAGGAGAGAAAAACCTGCGATCTTTCTCGTAGTTATCGCCAATGCACAAAATTAGATAGCATTGTGCTTAGGGCAGATGCACTATTTGTTTACTCTATTCTCAACTAGTCACTTGCTACAGACACATTTCCACATGGATAAATAAAGTTTATCTTATCTTAAAGCGAAATAAAAAGACTGGCTCCTCAGGGAAGTAAATCATTATAAGAGAGATGTAAGCAGATCGTGGTCCCACATGCCCTTTTTTATTTTCTATTTATAATGCTCGCGAAAGAAGACGTGTATGTTCGTGTAGAGGGGTGGAGGGGTATGGGGAGAAGGGTTATTTAATGAAACCGGCATCACTGCTGACAAGAAGGTTTCAGGTACCTATTAAAAGGCCAAATCACTGCTTGTGTGCAATCCTATTAATCCGCTGATATATAAAATCCCTCTCTTTCGGGACCCTCCTGTCCAATGGCAGGGTGTAGAAATATGTAAAAAGGACTTGTGATCTAGATAAAGCATCCATTTTTAAAGTTTTAGGCACAGTTTGAGCCTTGCAGATATAAAAATGTAGTGTGTTAGACCTGTGTATAAGAACGCGGTCAAAACCAGCCTCATGAAAAAGTGGGAAGCAAATCAGTGGGCGAGAGGACTATTTTTGAAAGAAGATTTGTGAAAATATTTGGATGTTGGCCTCCCGTTTTCTTCCCCTTAAATACATCGGGCAAATGAAGTGCTTTAACCTCCATGGGAAATATAGTCCGAAATCACAGTAGAATTTGTAGAATAACACATTTTATATATTCAGGGCCCAAAGAAGATTTAAAAAAAACCAAAAAAACAACAGGTGCCACTGAACTTAACAAGAAGTTTGTAAGGCTCAGACAACATCCTTATATTAATAGGCAAAGTGTGTTTAAACTATAGGAATATTCAGATTTCGCCCAAATTTGGCATTAATTTATTCCCCAAGGGACTTCTGAACTGAAGCTATAGCAGTATGTAGTAATTCAGAGAAAAGAGATATTGGAGAAAAAGTGAGGAAGAAAGGAAGGGATTGAAATTTCGAAAGTATCCAAATCTAAAGTATTATTTCACGTGAAATAAGACGTACGTATTAGATAATGAATAAGAGTTCTATTTGCAGGCCCTGCCAGGTTAGAGCAGGGCATTGCTATAAGGTAGTTCATACCATGTGGGTTAGGACAAAATCAGCGTCAAAAATGAGACGAGTTAAGTAAGAGATCTAATTTATAAAAGTGGACCTTCGACCTCGCCCTTTCCTTTCTGGCATTTCCACCGGTCTCCTCTCTCCAACCCCCCCCCCCCCCCCCCCCCCCCCCCCCNCCTTTTTTCCCCTTTTCTCTCTCTCTCCTTCTCTCTCTTCTCTTTGACACTTTGCACACATCTTTTGTGTTTGGGCCAAGATGAGGGGAAAAAAAGGAGGGGAGGGAGGGAAAAAGATTTTCTAAACTCCCCAAATCTACTGCAGTGCACACACCTGTTTTATCGCTGTGGTTGTAAGCCTGTAGGCGCCTGGCAACCGACCGAGTATCGCAGCCATTTTTTTTTTTTTATCTTCTTCTCTTTCTTTCTCTTGCGCTGGGTTCTGCGTGCACTTGAGGGTGCAATCGCAGTCGGCTCGACCTTTCCTTTCGAAAGTGTGCCATGGTGCGAGTGTAACGGGGCGGACACCTGACGGAGCCGAGGTTTTCCTTACCTTTTTTTTTTTTCAGTTTGTGAAGTTCTACCTTTTTTTTTCTTTTTTGGTCATGTTCTTCTTTCTTGTCACTTTCTACCTATTTTTGTCATGTGCTACTTTTTTTTTGGGGGGTTAAGCTTTACTTCTTATTTTGGCGTGTTCTTTTTCGTTTTCGTATTCGTCTACTGCTTTTTTTTTGGTCATGTTCTGTTTCTGTTTTGTCACGTTCTGTATTTGTTTTGTCATGTTCTGTATCTGTTTTGTCATGTTCTGTATCAATTTTGTCATGTTCTGTATCTGTTTTGTAATGTTCTTCGTTTGTTAAGCCTAACTTCTTATTTTGGCATGTTCTATTTTGTTTTCGCCTGCGTGTACTGCCTTGGTTATCGTGTTCTATGTCTTTTTTGTCATTTTATATTTCTGTTTTTCGGAAGGTATTCTTTTGAAAAAGAAATGGCGCGGTTAAAAGGAGAGTATAGTGATACAGAATTACGCAATGTTTCTTTGTATATAGCATTGTTTTATTCTATATGTATGCAAGACGCAGACAGGTTATCCCGGCCTGCCTGTCCCCGTTGTAAAGAGGTAGTTCTTGAATAAAATTATTATTATTATTATTATTATATAGATCAAGGATAAGCTTGTGGGCTGATAACTCAAGTCATGATCAGCTTGTGATTTTGGAGAATGGGAATTCTAGTTGAATTCTAGTTGAAGGGACATGGTATTCTGGAATTCTGGTTGATAAGATCTCGAATTCTAGATGACATGATCACGAATTCTGGTTGAGCGGTCCATAATTTCACGTTCGTGAGATAAATTTGATATCTTTTAGTATAACGCGCCAATGCAAATCTTGTGCCACCGATTCAGAAAAGAAAGCGGACTAGAGTCATACGATTTCATCCTAATTTGTAGAGAAATTTGTAGATTTTCCCTAGTCTGTATGTATTTTTCGTTACTTCAGCATATTTGAAAAGCAGATTTCGTCAATCTTCACCATTGTTGCCATCCGGTTTTGAATTCCGCTATCCGTCCAGTATTGAATTCCGCTTTCTGTCCAGTTTTGAATTCCGCCATATTACGTATAATTTTTAGGTTTGAGAACAAATTATGAAATCAATGATTATGTAATGTACAATGAAACCCTCCGAACACAACTGTGATGTGGCTGTCTGCATACTCCCTTTCCAAAATCCTAACCGCTTCGTTTCTCATGAAAAGCGCTGTCTGGAACCCTCTTAACACAAGTGTGGCTGCCTGGCATACTCCCTTTCCAAAATCCTAACCGCTTCGTTTTTCATGAAAAGCACTCTCTGGAACCCTCTTAACACAAGTGTGGTTGCCTGGCCTATTCCCTTTCCAAAATCCTAACCGCCTCGTTTCTCATGAAAAGCACTCTCTGGAACCCTCTTAACACAACTGTGGCTGCCCGGCATACTCCCTTTCCAAAATCCTAACCGCTTCGTTTTTCATGAAAAGCCCTCTCTGGAACCCTCTTAACNATTATTATTATTATTACTATTATTATTATATAGACCAAGGATAAGCTTGTGGGCTGATAAGTCATGATGAGCTTGTGCTTTTGGAGAATGGGAATTCTAGTTGAATTCTAGTTGAAGGGACATGGTATTCTGGTTGATAAGATCTCGAATTCTAGTTGAGCGGTCCATAATTTCACGTTCGTGAGATAAATTTGATATGTTTTAGTATATCGCGCCAATGCAAATCTTGTGCCCCCGATTCAGAAAAGAAAGCGAACTAGAGTCATACGATTTCATCCTAATTTGTAGAGAAATTTGTAGGTTTTCCCTAGTCTGTATGTATTTTTCGTTACTTCAGCATATTTAAAAAGCAGATTTCGTCAGTCTTCACCATTGTTGCCATCCGGTTTTGAATTCCGCTATCCGTCCAATATTGAATTCCGCTTTCTGTCCAGTTTTGAATTCCGCCATATTACGTATAATTTTTAGGCTTGAGAACAAACTATGAAATCTATGATTATGTAATGTACAATGAGACCCTCCGAACACAACTGTGAAGTGGCTGTCTGGCATGCTCTCTTTCCAAAATCCTAACCGCTTCTTTACTCATGAAAAGCACTCTCTGGAACCCTCGTAACACAAGTGTGGCTGCCTGGCATACTCCCTTTCCAAAATCCTAACCGCTTCGTTTCTCTTGAAAAGCTCTTTCTGGAACCCTCTTAATACAACTGTGGCTGCCTGGCATACTCCCTTTCCAAAATCCTAACGGCTTCGTTTCTCTTGAAAAGCACTCTCTGGAACCCTCTTAACACAACTGTGGCTGCCCGGCGTACTCCCTTTCCAAAATCTTAACCGCTTCGTTCCTTATGAAAAGCCCTCACTTCCGGTAACACACTCGCCGAGGATTGGTCCGAAAAGTGGGTGTGTTATCAAGGTTCCTCTGCACCTTGTTTGAACCCAGTAAGGCGGCCAGACCTGTAGAAAATAAGGGCCCTAGACCAGTTCATAGCAACTTCTATGCAGGTTGTTGAGTACAAGAGGTTGAAGGTCCCCAACTTCCAGAACACTCAGTAAAATTCAGAACACTCCGTAATTTTTTTTTTTTTTTTCTGAGGCCGTTAAGCATCATTGTCGGAAAAAAACCCTGAACGTTTACAGTTCATGTAAAGTTTAAGACAACTCTTGCAATGTGGATGCTTTTTGAAGTTCGTTTTGTTTCTTATTTTTAGTTTTCAGCCTTTTTAAAATTTCATTTTTGTATCTTTCTTTCTTCCAATTTCTTTCATCTCTATAAAAGCAGGATTTATAATGCGCTAGTGTTTTATTTTTTTGTTCTATTTTAAGATTAAATGGATACCAGATATGCTTACACATACATTGTCGCAACCCACAAGCACTGAAAATTCATCAGACGAAACTTGATGTGTGCTTTCATGCGCCTTAGCATTACATACAGTGTCAAATTAATCGTGGGGACAGATATGGGGAATGAACGATGGAAAAAAAGTGGGCAATTGCCCCAGGTCATTGCATGTGTCAGGGACCTAGGAAGCCCCGGTCCTATCGAGGCAGTTATATCTTAGGTTATGGCCTCGCACCATGTTAATCCGGCCCTGATTTCATGCTCTGTTTATATAAATATTTTTTTTGTTTTTAATTCTTTATCAAGAACATTGCATACAAAAGAACATGCCAGTGCTCTAATCAAAATGCAAGTGAAACGTGTTTGTTTATCTCTTCCTTTTGTTTTTTCCTTTTTGGAGATCTTCCTCTTGAAATCCTCTGCTTGTTCGTTGGGTCATAACCCGTGCTTTGATAAACATGGCTTGGAGCCATTTTGAATTTTGCATGATGGGCAAGTGCGCATGCACTGTACTTTGGTTTGACTTTCTCCCAGACGTTGTCTCCTTTATGGGCGAATACAGTAACCATCTGTTGTAAAGTGGTGCCGCCGGTTGTGAACTGAGTTCGGTACATTGCTTTTAATCATTTTTTATTGAAGGAAAAAAAAAGGAGTGGGGAGTCAATGTATGGTAAAAGAGTTCCATAAAGTCTGAAATTTGACAGGTACAAGCGATGAAAGAAATTGGGTTTAAAAATAGTAGAGACATATGTAGTTACTGAGTGACGTGCACTGCACGTCGTATAGCTACTAATATTGTTAAAGGACGGAACGGCAGTTGAAAATGGAGGAAAAAAAGCCAAAAAAATTATTGTGGGCTTCTTTGCATTTTTTTTATGGTTGCTAAAGCTTTTGAAAAGTCATATTCAACATGTCTAGACGTTAAATATATTTTTTTTTTAATTTACCGCGAGTACAGTAGTGTAATTACATTTTTGCCCCTACTTTATTGATCATTTTTCTCAAAGTATAAATTTTTGGCCTGCATTTTTGTTAACATTCTAGTTCGTGGATAGATCGACCAGAAATTTGTCACAGATCTCAGTTCTTACGTTTTCAATTTAAAAAAAAATTGACAGTTTTTAGTTTATTTGATTCGCAGTATCAGACTTTTGCATAATTTCGGATGTCAACACGATAAAACACTTAATATTTTATTAAATAAAAATTCATAAAGATATAAAAATTTCATCACATCATTTTTTTTAGTAAGAGATGCCTATATATCTTAATTTTGAGCTCAGTATGTTGGTAAATAAGTGAATTCTTAAGTTTTAAACACCATGTAAATAAAAACTAATAAGACCGCCATGACCATAGTAAAAGACATTTTTATGATGTTTGATATCATGTTAAGAAATGATGTTGGGTGGTTACTGTATCTGTAAATGTTCACCGAAATTGGTCAACGTAATAGTATAACAGTTTAGGTGTAAGATGTAACTCATCTACTTAAGTATGGCCGTCTCTTTAAGTTTCTCTCTCTCTCTCTCTCTCTCTCTCTCTCTCTCTCTCTCTCTCTCTCTCTCTTCTCTCTCTCTCTCTCTCTCTCTCTCTCTCTCTCTCTCTCGCTCTCTCTGTTTTTCACAGTTCATATTTTTTCATCTTTGAAATAGGGAAGATGCCATTTTGAAATGAATGAATGTTTTAAGGATGACCCTTATATCTGCATACACGACCAGACTTTAATGAAATATGAAAAGGAATGGCGCAGTGCACGTAGTGGATTTCGCCAGTTTTATGACTAATAAGACTAATATCAGCACCTATCCTTCAAATGGACTTGCTCTGCCTGAACAGCAAATTTCTGATTCCGAGCATCGACCTACTGACACCAGACAATAATATAGTCTAACGCGACCTTAGGCCCAAGAACTCAGATCACAGGATATCACGCAAGTTTTGTTTCCGTAAATGCAAATTATCAGCTGGCAGTTACCCAGACCTTTTGCAAAGAAGAATTATTTTTCAAAAATACCGAGGGCTGAGAGCAACAAGGGGATAGCTCCACTTTTTGCCAGAATCGACCCTTGACCCTTTATTTAAACACTAACACTTTCACCTGCTGACTGAATATCAAGCACTTCTAAAGCACGGTTACCTAAAAAATGTCAATAAATGTATATTATTATCTGAGATGTAAATAGAGTTTATATTCATATTCAAATCTTCAAAAATTCGATTTTCGCATAACTGCTCACATTTGCCGTATCCACTTGTTGCTGTCAGTCCTCGATGTAGAGAAAATATAATATAGATAATCTAAGAACACCACGCAGTTCGGCATCGAGGAAAACAGTTGCAGCTGAGTTTTAATGGATGTAGGTGACTTCCTGATGAAATGCATGAGTGTTACATTAACGCATACCCGTAGCTTCAATATAGTGTGATGGTGATGAATTCAATCCCTGGTCCAACTTTCTTCCTTAGTTCGAGTCATGTTTACCCAGTTCGTGTGACCCCACACCTTGTGCCTCCAAATAGTGTCATATTTCCTCGCTCATCTTTGACCTGAGCTGTGGTATATCTCTCTGGCAGGGGATAATTATATTCTAGCATGTTAAGAACGCGGAAGGTTAACTACGCCATGCTGAAAGCAGTGCATATTGGTAATGAACATTTCGTTTTACTTCCTTGCAGACTGGTGGTATGTTGGACACTTGATCTGACGCTACGGTGCTGTTGTCAGCTTATGGTTTAACCTACATAGATGAACCCACTGTCTTCCCCAAACTCATCCTAGCTACCTCTTCCCCTTCGAATGTTTATAATGTGGATGGTACAATGTTCGGTTTAATTAAGGGTACAGGTGTGAAACACAGTCAGGGAATCTTCTGCTGAAGATTGATACGGAATATTGAACTAAACAAGTGCATCTTGATGTAAAATACTTATCATATTGAAGAAGCCTTGAAGAAATGGACTCAAGAATCTTCTCTTAAAATCATACTTTTTTTGTTGGTCGTGCAGTCCACATCAGTCTTAAGCACAAATTTTGTCATAAAATTAAATGGCAGCATGATATGTTTTGATACATGTACTAGTATTGTCTCAGCTACAGTAAGTGATAAATGTCTCCCAGTGACACGCGAAGGATCGAGGTAAACGCCAAATTGAGTGATATTTTTATTATACGAAACATCGTTAGCACAACCATGACTTTGCACAGCTGTACACCCCCCCTCCCCCACCCTTCCTTTCCAGCTCCAGCAATTGTGTTACTTTAGTTTTACTACTTTTGGAGAGTCAGGGAATGGGTTGGTCGCCTGTTTCTTTGTCGTTGGCCGAGATAACGAATGATCAGTGTTGTAAACCCTGTCCTCCACGTATATTTTCCAATAACAGAAAGCAAGAAACTGAAAACAACTGACGCGCTGAGCAAGTGTCTGTCACCCAGTGCTGCATCTAGATGGAAATATTATGACGTATATTGGCGAACCTCCTCTGCTTTAGATGTGGAAAGCTATTGCCTTCTTGCCCCCCGCAGCAACCACTTTTGTTGGATGATCTGTAGCCGAATGCCATTCTCTGACTCGCACTCTGCTTGCCTGTGCATTTAAAAATGTAAACGCTTGTTTAAGGAAATTCGCGAAATCAGCGAAATAAACCTGTTTTAATTTTAAAAAAAATTACGTGAAGGGTGTTTGAACCATGAAACCTGAACAACGAACACCTTCAATACAAAAAGGAGTCTACAGATAAATTTCAGGTGAATGGGTGCGCAGATAACCGGGTAATGGCCTGCCGCGAGCTGAGCGAGTTTTTTTTTTCTTTTCTTTTTACTTGAAATACTTTTTAAATTAATTTCGAAGACATTCAAACCGGCAACTTCTTGTCCTCGTTTTACCTCGTCACAAGTCGATGCAACTTTCCCCCATATATTGTCTGATCTGTGTTAGACAGTGCGCAAGATCAAAGGTCCTTCAAGCATCCGTTTGTGAAATGCCATGTCCACATAGTCGGAAGAATTAATAGGAAACGAATCAGTTACGTTCAATAAAGTCTATATATTTTTAATGTAGATGTTGATTAAAGAGCGAAAGTGAATAGGAAGCTGTGAAATTGGGTCCAGTTTTTGCGTAAATCTTGTTTCATTCATTCATTCATTCATTCATTCATTCATTCATTCATTCATTCATTCATTCATTCTCTTCTTTCAGGACCCCCACGAATACCTCATCGATTTGTGGATACTTCATTCGTGAGGCCAAGCTTGTGTATACACTGTAAGTACAATCTTTATCTCTATCTCTCTCTCCCCCTCTCTCTGCCTGTATGTGCGTGTGCGTGTGTGTGTGTGTGCGTGCGCGTATGTGTGTGTGTATGTGTGTATGTGCGCGCGCGCATGCATGCTGCTGTCTGTCTCCTTTTCTCCCCATCCCTCCCTTCCTCAGAGAGCCATCTGTTCCTTTCGCACATTGAACTATAATAGATGTGGGGCCTAGCACAGATGCACAGACCTCGTTTTTAACGCGATTGTATTAATACAGTAATAATAATAATACTAAACAATGGGACCTCGGGACACCAATCAATAATTTTGCGTTTATAAGCTGCTGGAGTTCATGACTAAACCTTGATATAACAGATAAGCGACTCAGCGCCAGTTCAGTACAGTGAGTATTAAGATTCTTTTATTCATGGGGTTTGAGGTCATGATGGCCTACTGATGTGCGTCTTTGTGTAGGTCAGGTCAGGATATCACACTGTTACCTTTAACCATGAAAGCATAAAGGTTATTTGAGATTTGGGCACAGTGTCAAGGATCAAGGCTGATCAGAGAAACAGCCGTTATACTCTGGCACAAGAAAAAATAAGAAGCCTGTAGACGCATATACACGTTGCTTTAACACAGTTTCTAACAGCCTTGTGTTGACGCATGCAGAAGTTAAAAACTTTTCATTCTGATAAAATAAAAAGAAGCACCTGTTAGCAGGTACTTAATCACTTAAAGACAGTAAGCTTCTAGGGTATGCTTTTGAAACACTTGGTAGCCCCCGTGACAGCTCAAAGCTCTATCCATGGCCACAACATGAATGAGATCTTCAGTGTTGGAAACGAAATGGTTCGAACAGAAGCATTGTAGGGTCCGTGTACGTTCTGCAGATAAACAAAATACATAAAACAAACATTATGTTCATACGCACGACATACGCTATACAAGTTTAAAATGTCCTCACGAGCAGCCACGCAGAATGAGCATTTTCAGTGAGACAACGATTTGAATTATTAACAGATCCAGATGTTTGTCTGCAATTACCGAAGAGCTGCGTTATTGCTAGAACGTTCACGCGTTGAGCAAAAATGACGGTCGTCATGCCACCTAGATCCAGTAACGTCGCGAAATATCACAGAACCATTAAGTTTTGAAAGAATACACCGAATTAAATGTATCTAAATTCAGTCTAGAGTGTCCACTAGACTATTTTTCTTATGGCTCGAAGTACTCTATGGAATGAAAAGTTTAGCATCAGCACCGAAGCGGCTTCCGCAGAGTCACTAAGATTAGTGAGATGCCGACAGTATTCATGTTCCCTCCGTGAATTTCAGGAACTTTGGAGAGCTTTTGGAATTATTTTGGAGGCAAAGTCTTCTGGAAATCTCCAGAAAATTTGTAATTTTCTTCTGCAGTCTCTTGGAAACTTTGCGCTGTTGAAATAAAAATGTGATAAGTTTTTGTGACAGAGATGGCCAGTATTGTCATAGGAATATATCTCTATGTACATGATTATATTCCTGGAAAACGTCGAAACCAACTGGAATTTCTCCTGGACAGTGATTTCCAAACCGGACCATGAATCTTGGGTCGGACGGAGATCTCCAGGTATGGAAGATCGTAAGTTCGAATCTTGCCCGTATTTAATGTCTCTCCCCCTCTCAACCTGGATGTTGTATGACGTGGATCCAAACCTGTGGTCTTATGCACAATCCATATGATTAACTACAGAGAACACTGCTAATGTTTTGGAAGTTTCCCGTGGTTACCGCAATGCGTTAACGAACGTAGGGATTTTGTCATAACGGTGCTGAAAAAGGGACATTTAAACCTAACAAGGACCTAGTTTATAGTTGTATGAAGAGTAATGAGCATACTGATTAGATAAATAGGCATGCATTAAAGTTGCACAAAATTTGGAGAAAAAAGAAAAAGTTCTGGCAGAGACTACAATCTGAGCAGGATTTCGTTGGAATTTGTCTGCCGAAAGTGGAAGAAATTATCCCCTGTACATCTAGAGATGAGACCTGTACCCCACATCTCCACCATCGTTTCCCGTAAGCCCATCTTGCAAGAAAATAATTAGATGATTATGAAAGAAGTCATCATTCTTAATTTAAAACTGCGGCAGAAAAGTGGGTGGATGAATGAAAGAGTCAGCCTTCAGACATGATGAATAGATGGTAGGTGTACCAGTGCTTGACTTAGTCTGGTCACAGCAGTGGCGTGACGTCAAAAGTGCATCTTCTGCACTTCATGGAGCCTGGCGCGCCATCGTTGCAGATTAAAATTTGTCGCCATCACCTGCCATGCCGACAAGAAGTCACGTATTTGGGACTGTCGACATTATGTCGTAAATACTCCACTGTGTACTTTAGAAATAATGTCAGAGGCAAGGATTTATTGGGCGAAATTAGAAAAGTGCAGCAAGACCTCAAGACTTCGAGCCTCAGATTCACGGAGAATTGGCATTCTCGTTCGAAGGCTTTAGGCCACAGATATACAGAGAACTGACATTCACATTACAATGCGTCAGGCCTGGGGTGCACAGAGAAGTGGCATTCTCACTGCAAAGCTTTAGGCCTGAGTCCCATATTCTTCTATAATATTAGATATTACACGGGTGTGATAAACAAACGAAAACTGGTTGGTGAACGACGTAAGGGAAAGAAATTTGAAATATTTTGGTCCCGTTAAACGGCATTACCCAGTAGAAAGGACAGTCCTAGGGAGCAAAGTACGCAAGAAGTGTGGCAGATAGACCTCGGAAAGAAGACATAGAGGGACTTATATGAACATGAATGGAGGACGACCCGTAACAAAATTATATAGAGGGGCTTTCCTTGCGACAGGCTGTCAGGATCCCTATGCTCTGCAAAGAGCAGGCCACATGAAGGACAAATCGTCAGCACAGCCATAGGCATTTCGCCTCTCTCATTTGAATGTTTTTCGGTCAAGCTTTGGGTGCTGTTTTTTAACAGTAAGTTTAGCAAGTTTATTACTCAATCATGCCCAGACCGCACACGGTATAAGAGTGGTCAATATAACATTTCAAAATGGTAAGACAGACACACCAGATTTTACAGTACGTTATCATAGTCAGTAAAAGTACAAAAATATAGATATCTGGCGTAGTTTCCAGTTTCAATAAATACAAGAGTGAAACTTGAACGTGCCATAAGGAAAGAAATTGGACCAGCTTTTATACGTAGCTAATATTGCAATTGTAGGTTTCTATAATAATCATCATGAATCTAGATATTTCTTCGGACGTAGGCTTTGATAATTATTCTTGTGAACAGTTTTTTTCGCCTTAACCAGTGACTCTGTGACTGACTTTATCTGTGACATTTGATGGATGTATTGAGTTGTAGCAAACCCCAAAAAACCCAGTTTACATTTTGCTAACTCTGAGATAGGCAGTCTGCTTATGACTGACCACATGTATTATACAAAAACCCGAAAACCTCAGAACTCGAACTTTTGCATTGGTCTCTCGGAATCCGACTTTGTGACGTCCCACTTTATGCAGGGCTAGCCCTGCCCGTTACAAAACAAAACAATTGCCACAAATGACGTGACGATAGAGGAGAGGAGAGTGAGATTAAATAATGGTTAGGTATCGGAGGCACTTTATTTGCATCCCTTTCCGTGTGTGCGCTTGTCAAATATGACTTGCAGCCCCAAGTGTGCCTTTTTCGCAAGCCTTGACATTTACATAGTACCCGTCGTTACTATTCTTGAACGCCCTACTTAAAGCTGCACTGCGTCCAGGTGAACTTAATGCAAACTGAAATCAGAATGAACGAAAAGTCAAGTTTGTCACCTCCAGTTTTGTCAATACTGTAGAAGTGGTTCCCGTCGCAAGGATCTAATTCTCGCGAAATTAGCGAGTTGAGCAGACTCGCGAAAATTACTTCTCGCGAAAAAAATTTAAAAAAGGTGCGAAAACTTTGGCATTACCGATTATAGGATGTGTTTCCATGATTACGATGTGGAGTTGTCAGTTTGGCGATTGCTGAACCGATCCCGTTACTACGCTTATTCCAGACACACACACGACGAGATGTTTGCGGGGCTCGCGATAAGCAGATCCTCGCGACGTGCTATATTCAACTTTTCGCGAAAATTAGATCGTCGCGGAAAAAAAAACAACACCAACAAAACCATTTTTACTATGTTGCTTTTAATATCCAGCCTTTCTATAGTGATACTTTTTTTTTAGGTAGATGACTTAATTTTAGAAAGCCTTTTTCCCTCAGAGATCCCATGTTGTTGTTACTTTATCCAGGCTGAGAACCGCTTTGTGGCCAGAAAGGGAATAGGATGATGTATCATGTAAATTCTTTAGCAAATGCCACTGAGTCGGCTTGACAGGGCTTCCCATTTACCACCTCTCGCTTGACTCATGCAGTTTTTTTTTCCTTTACGTATTGTAATATTGAAACATGAGCAGGAGCAGTGGCGGCACCGTTATACCAGAGGTCATGATGTGAAGGCAAACTATCATGGAAGATTGGTACACCCCAAATATTGTAGCATTTGTCGGAGTGTGATAATACTTTTCAGAGTTGTCCTGGATCCCGAATTGGTTCACGTCTAAAAGTAGACTTTGCTCTGAATCAACTGCAGATTGTTAATGTCATATATACTATCTCTTACGAATAACTTCGCATCGAATAACTTTGCATCGTTGGCTAAATGTTTTTTTTTTCCTTCGCTTGATTTACAAAAACATTTTGTTTGGTTGTTGTTNATGATGTGAAGGCAAACTATCATGGAAGATTGGTACACCCCAAATATAGTAGCATTTGTCAGAGTGTGCTAATACTTTTCAGAGTTGTCCTGGATCCCGAAATGGTTCACGTCTAAGAGTAGACTTTGCTCTGAATCAACTGCAGATTGTTAATGTCATATACTACTTCTTACGAATATCTTCGCATCGAATAACTTTGCATCTTTGGCTAAATGTTTTTTTTTCCTTTCGTTTGATTTACAAAAACATTTTTTTTTGGTTGTTGTTTGA
>JAWQUT010000029.1:269808-295850 GCA_033807755.1 Ellobium chinense
GGGGGTGAGCGCTATATGCCTTGACAGAATATGCGAAAGTTTTTTGTGCTCGATTTCCAGATACAGTATTTGCAAGACACGTTGTTTGGGTGTTTTTTGCGTTTTCATAACGATCGTCTTATTTCTTTGAAACAAAAATCATGCTGAAGTGACGAGTAGTGGATGTTACTCGTGAAGGGCAGTACGTTCATTGCACGATTTGAACATGATATTGACACTTGGAAACGAATGGAAACACTTGGAAACGAATGTATTCCCTCTGAGAGAGAGAGAGAGAGAGAGAGAGAGAGAGAGAGAGAGAGAAGAGAGAGAGAGAGAGAGAGAGAGAGAGAACACGAATCTTAATAGATTTGATTGTTATGCATTAAATATTACTGTTGTTCAAGTCTTAAGTGTGCTTATGCGCAGTACGCGTTATATACTGCTGTAGCACAGGTCTTAAATAATGTGCTAGTGGTATGCATTAAACACTACTGTAGCACTTGCCTAGTCCAGGTGTGCCGAGATAAAAAGGGTCAGCTTAGATGAATATCTCGTCAGTAGCTGCAGCCTGACTTGTATCGATTATATTATTAAAATAAAAAAAAAAAGGAAGGCCGTGTCATAATTACAAATTGTGGTGTCAAGGTCGGGTCACAGACGGTGTGCGATTGTGTTATCTCCCTTGTGCCAGTTTGACGTTACCCGAAACGAGTACGGTCATCAGACAAAGGGTCGATGCTATTTATAGTAAATTTGTTTTGGTTTGTTGTTTTTTGGGTTGGTTTTTTTTTGTGTGTTTGGTTGGGAGTTGCTCTACTTTCATTGGGCCAAGGCCATTTTGAGTCATTCATTTTTAAGGCCGCGTCTCTAAATGTTCCATGGCCAGTGAGTGTCAGTGTGAAGCATTTCAAAGTCACAGGTGCCAAAGTCACTTTTTCTGGCTGTCTTGAAACTAGTTTGTGAGATTAGACCTTTGATAGCCTTTGTTGTTAGTGAATTATGTGCTGCTTGTCCACACAAGTCTTTAACCCTCTGAGACCCACGGTGCCGTTTTTGGCACACGAGTTTGGGATTTCCGGACCATGTTATTTAATTAACTATGGCAGTGGACGTGACCCTTAGAAGACACAGCATAGCATATTGAACGGTAATGTAAAGCTCATACTTGACATATAGTTAACTGAAATTTAATTTTAAGACAGCTAATGTTAACAGCGTCGGTATTTCATTTACGAGCTTAATACTTTACAAAAAAAAAAACAAAACAACGTAACATGATATCAGGGAATTTTGGTCTGTTTCTAATGAAAAAAAAAAGTTTTGGTCTGCCATCCATGACTTTTCAAAACTTCATTTTTATGTGATGTTTATTATTACATAATCCCAATGTATAAATGAAAGTTCTGTACATTCTTTGAAGTTTTATCTTCAACTGAGCCCAATCATTTGATCCCTTTATACAGTGGAGTGGAGCATAGATAATGCAAAGATCTCGGGACCGACCAAAAGTGTACATATTAACAGAAATAAGAGTAAACCGCACGCTTCTGTACCCTTAGAGAAGAAAAATCGGGACCATGATCGGGACCAAAATCGGTACCCAGTATCCGTGTTTACGTACTAAGAGTGTCCGTAATAAGTATGCCTCACTGTATTTTCGATGCTCTGTGACTAATATTAGTTCTGAGAGGGTTAAGTCACGTGTACCGGTAATATCGTAGGGCATCGTTGCATCTGAAACTTTCATTGATGCTTCAGGATGGGTCTGCGGGCAGTGTCATAGTTCTTGAGGGGCTTCATGGAGAACCCTGTGGGGGTGGCTTGCTGACATGCAGGATGTGGTGGGTTTCAGAGTCTCTGGAAATTCCGATAATTTCTTTCTTTCTTTCTTTCTTTCTTTCTTTCTTTCTTTCTTTCTTTCTTTCTTTCTTTATTTCTTTCTTTATTTCTATCTGTCTTTCCTTTCTTTCCTTTCTGTCTTTCCTGTCGGGTTTTCATTCATTCATTCATTCATTCATTCATTCATTCATTCATTCATTCATTCACTCATTCATTCATTCATTCAATCCTTCTTTCTGCCACGGTATTGTAATTATCTCCTGATCATACTTCTATCCTGCTGTACCATGTCATTCTCAGTTGATGTCCTTGGTCCCCAGTCATTCTCCATTGTAATCTTTTTAGGTTCCTGTGTGTCACGACGCCCCTAAAATATCCCTTTGTAGAACAGTTAATTATATTGCGAAACCTCGAGGGTGTTTCGACAGGGGCAAGAAGGTTAGAGCTGCTGTTCCTTTGTTACGTTGGTATCGTTGTTAATTTGCAATGCACGGCTCATGACTATTTACACAAAGGTTCTCGTCCAATGTCAAATACCTCAGTCAGCTGATAAAACCAGGGCAAATTTGAGTTATGTCACAAGTTAGGACTGCCCTATATCAAATACTTCGGTCATCTGGTAAAACCAGGTTGCTGTTTTGTTTTGTTGTTTTTTTGGTGAGGGGGAGGGGTGGTGGTGGCGCAAATTCGAGTTATGTCACAATTTTGGACTCCCCAGATTAAACTCCATCTACGAGTATCATTCAGGTAAGACAGTTTTGTATACCGCATCGATTTGCCTGGTTTTTAATTAAGGTGAAAACTTAGCTCGTCAGAGAGACTTTGGCGCGTAGCAATTTGAGAAGGCGTATTCCAGAGATTTTAACCAAAGACACACCAGTAGATTTTACGACGGTATCACTGGAGACTATTGTACTTATATAATATTATATGGACAGATGTCTTGAGTGAGAGTTTGCATGGCCTGAAATTACTTCAGTTGGACCTCACGTCTTCAGTGATCTGATAAAAGCTTGTAAGTATGCCTGACTCAAGTTTGAGAAATCATGAAAGGTGTATTGACCGTAAGGAGTCTACTCTTTCCGACTTACTATTTTTTTTTTTTGTCACCCGATGGAAGTTAGTAATAGAGCGGGCTTTCAAACATTTTTACTTCATTTGTAGTAAGAGTATGATTCAAACCAGTCCAGTTGTACGTGCCTTTCACGATATGGGCCCAAAACTGACATATTATCAGATAGTTGTTGTTTTTTTTTAACTAGAAAGATGGTTCAATACCTAGTTTAAATACTGTATACATCGACAGATGTGGCCTTGGGTAGCTGCAGTCTCTATAGCCGAATTACCTCAATAGGACCTCACGTGGACGAGCGCTGTGGGCTGGAAAAACTAATGTTTTCAACATGATATTTTTAAACGGTCTCATTAAACACACTGCGCATGAGCACACGGCATTTTGTGGGTGCGTGCGTGAGTTCGTCTCTGTGCCACCTGCTATCTCGCGGCGGGTACTGTCCTTGAAACCAGTGCTTTAGTGAAAATGATATCTCTTTATAGACATTGGTTTTCTGGGATAACTCTTCTCATGGCTGGAGACCCTGGTTGTTATTGTTGTTGATAATGCTGGTGCATGCATCCAGTAAAACAAAAGAACAACAACAACAACAACAGCCACAGCGAAAACAACAACAAAACTGGTCTTGTATTAAATTAATTCAGTCGACTCCTCTTGATCGCGACTTCCGGTTAACCGCAACCTTGTTCGTATTAAGGTATTCCTGGAAGTGAAAATCTTTTGTATAATCGCAACTCCGTTTAACAGCTTCTTTTTCTCGCTTCTCCTGATGAGTTTAAATTAATGTGGAGTCTGATTCTATGGATTAACTCAGCCAAGATTACAATCTCCGAATATGGCAATCCATCGGGGGGACGTTCAGTTAAACTAACTTGACTGGCTAGTTGGCTGACTGAATGACTGACTGAAAAGCTACTGGCTTGCTGTCTGACTGCATGACTGGCGGACCGAGTGACCGACTGACAGAGTCCCAATTAAATTCATGACCCGATTTCAGGGACATCTTTCAGTGTAAGTGATATAGTAGTCTGTACTATAAATATTGAGTGAAAGTGAGTACCATTCTCACCGTCCCACAATATTATGAAGTACAAGAAGTATTGCGAGACCTCGAAGCTCATGTCCTTGAAAAACCCGCGAGATCTGGTCCCTAGTTCTTATTTCTTATATCAAATGTTACTTTGATCTCGAGCACAGCCAAGAAGCGATATGGACGTGGAATTCAGTTTCGAGAGGTCCTGTTCTAGGTTTTTTGGGGGGCAATGATTGCTACGGTGGTTTAGATTTTCATATCCCCCGATCCATTCTCTATTATTATGAATGTACAGTCATCCTGGCATTGCAAGCCACAATTCCAACAATTTTATCTCTGCGTCCTACTTTTCCATTCTCAGAAGAATCTGACTGACTGATAGATATGGTTTTGTTACATTGGCTTTTAGTGGCTGACTTTTACAAGCGAGATTTGATGACGCAATCACGCTACTATTTACATTAACTTTATGCTTAAACCGGAAGTGAGCTTTGTTGGAGTTGACTACTTAAGAGTAATCTGTGGTCGCTTTGATGATAAGATCTCCATAAATCATATTCCTTGTGTGCACAGTTTTGATTTTCAAAGACGATAGGCCTATGTGGTGCCCGAAACACGGGGAAACCCCAGATTTAACAGATGTCCAAGGGAAAAAATTCCCAAGAGATTTCACAATCTGGAATTTCCATGGACGATGTTGACCCAAGGACGGGAAAGCCCACTGTGCGCAGATGGCCAGATCATCTCCGCAGCGTCCGTGTCCAATTACTCTCATTATCATTAATAAACGGGTTCTGCTCGGACATTAGCGTTTTTTTTTTTCTTGGCGCGCGCGCGCGCCGACTGATTCGACTTTGCTGGTATCAGTATGGTGAGCGTTCATGCTCTGATTATCGAAAGTATCGATCCTGCATTTTTGTTGATTCTAATACCAGTACACCATCCTCCGATTATCGAAAGTATCCATTGTATATTTTGTTTTGTTGATTCTGCGATATAGGCCCGAGAAAGAATCGTTATGTATCTTTTTGGTACGTCAATGAAGCTGCTTTGGGTGGGTAGGGTATAGACCACTCTCACTTAATATGCATGCATGGTCATCAGGGCATGACAAGCTACAACTCCAAACAGTCATTACTTCCACTTTCTACTTTTTTCACGATCAGGGCAATGTGGTAGGCATCTTTTGTTTTCGGAAGAGAGCTTTAATGACGCAGCCACATCACTGTCTACATTTACATTTTGCTCAAGCCGGAAGTAAGCTTTGTTGGAAATGACTAATTAAGAAGGTCTGCTACAGAACAGTAGTGTCCAGCTTCAGTAGTTTGGTATGAAAAAATGATGCGATCCTCTCCCGGTCCTCAGTACCAATGCAGCTTTGTAAGTGTTCACGAATTCTTCGTGTTTTTGCAAAGTTGCAGTCTCTTGCACCATATTTCTGTTCTAGATTTACCTCATGAACTTACATACTTCGCGAACTCGCGGTTTTTCTTGAAATTCGTTCGTCTGTATTTCAGTAGGCTCTTTGTTGTGGCAAAACTTTTGCAAAATTATCGGAATAGCAGGGAAAATGGTGTGAAGGTTCCGAAGCCAGTGTAGTGAAACGGGATCGAAAGTAACGCGTTTCGGACTCATCAATACTATTCGATACCCAACAATTATCTTGCTCAGCTCTGGATAGTTAGCATATCTGTGTGAGTATACTTGCACTTCCGAGATTAAACCCCCCCCCCCCCCCCCCNTCTCCCCCACGCATGCTTAATAATGGACCACCTGGCGTCTGAACTGTCACCTTTGCTCCCCCATTGTCTGATGACCTTTGACGCCGATCGCCCTTTATGGATGAGAGGTTGAGATGTGTCCTTGACCAAGATCTAGTGTGCAGTACCTGCGGCCTTTTTTGTTGTTTTTTTTTCAAATAGTTCTTGAGATGTCAAGATATCGAGAGGGTTCTTCTGCGTTCGTGGCCTTGAACTCGCGCAGATGTGACGAATGCCTGTCTCCAGCGAGTTTCGATTTAAGGATGAGCATAAATTTGGCAGTCGAGGGTAGAGAAAGGATATGGATATTTGAGTGGAGACGGTATGGGATGGATATTAGGAAAGAGAGGAGAGAGAGAGAGAGAGAGAGAGAAAGCGAGAGAGAGCGAGAAGGATTTGATTGTTTTAGATATTAAGAATATTGGCAGGACATCTACTTTAAAGACGGAACCCATTAATTGTTCCTTTTTGTCTGAAAAACAAACAAGAGAAAATTCGTCTAGTCAAGATATTGACCTCCAACCTTCCCCCCCNCCCCCCAAACTGTTTTTTTGTAATTGTGACTTTTAAGCGCATAATGAGGCTGACTTACTTTCAAAGGTTAAGTTTATCCGACCGTGTAGACTGGTGTTATCACAATCGATATAACATTCAAAATCAGATTATACCAAAATCCACCTTCGACCTAAGTTATTGAATATGGCCTTATGAATACGTAAGTCATGGAATATGGCCTTATACGTAAGTTGTGGAATACTGCCGTATACATAAATTGTGGAATATGACCATATACGTAAGCTGTGGAATACGGCCTTAAACGTAAGTTGTGGAATATGGCCTTATATTAAGTGAGAACGACATGGTTCTCTCCGGGAATAGGAATAGAGAGATTGTATTTCACCAAGATATTTTTAGACCATCATGTTTATCTCCGTACTCGTGCGCATACGTTTATCTCTTCCTAAGTTCTCTTCCACACACTATCTTGCGGTGAGTGTGGATGTTGTAACGCAACATACCATGGTGAAAGCAGAATCTCTCTAATAGTGACAGCCATATGAAAAACATTTGATGTGTCTTGAAAGCGGTGAGATATTATGGGAGTGGTCAAAATCACCAGAAATCTAGCAAGTACTTAAAGTTCGATTTCCATTTTTTTTGTTCATCTCATATTTGCTTCTGAAAACCTGGAAGTCCCAACATTTCAGGCTGGCCTTTCAGCTGCTCTTGATTTTGTCTCATGCATCGGTTAAGGAAAAGACAGTAGACGGTGGAATAGAATACAGACTTCACTAAATAGAGTATTATCACCTGGGTATTTGAAAAGATCGCATTCATCCCAGTACGCATGCGCACGCTACGTTTTTCTTGTCTTAACTTTCTTCCACGCGCTATTACGCGATCAGTATGCTCGTTGAAAGCAGTGCCATGCTGAAAACATAATATCTATAATGTTAGGCGTTCAGCTTAGCGAAATTTAGAAGTTGGCTTTGAGAAAGGTACACATTCATAACTCATTTGGAACCAAGTCAGTCTCTCTCTCTCTCTCGCTCTCTCTCTCTCTCTCTCTCTCTCTCTTTCTTTCTTTCTTTCTCGTTTTTTTCTCTCTCTTTCTCTCACACATACATACACTCTTACTTCCTCTCTCCCTCTCTCTCTTGGCTTTCTCTCTCTCACTCACACACAGACATACACTCTCGCTCTCTTCCTCTCTCCCTCTCTCTCCGTCCCCCCCCCCCCCCCCNCCCCCCTCGAATGCAGAAGAGAACGTCGTTTCTGTCTTGCCAAGACCGGACTAATTTAAGACACCTATAATTACCCTCAGCACCATAATGACACTCAGCACCATAGACAACCATAATTACACCCCGCACCATAGACAACTAAAATTACACTCCGCACCATTGCCCACTGACGCAAGTGACCGGTTTTACCATCCGTCTAGTCTAGAATAGTTTCTTCGTCGTCTTTGTAAAGAAAGCCGTTGCATTTTGGGAACAGTAATTTCCTTTTTCTTTATTATGATTCTGGGAGGAGATCCAGTTTCAGCAGCACATAATTTATTTTTTTAGGGCAGTGATGAATAGTGTGCACGGCTGGGCAGCTGGACTCTTAAGATCGAGTCGAGCAGATCGTTTCATTAGGCTCGATTAATCGACTCTTAGTTTTCAGGATGGAGCTAAGGATCGATCCTTACTTCCGATCTTTGTGAGTCGCTTATCTGGCGTAACGAACAGTTACCAAAACCAGGCGAAACAAGGTATCAACGAGAACTGATTGCTGCAGCGTCTTTACAAACGGGTCATCATGCTCATTCTACATCTGCCCATGTCAGTTTGGAGGTTTTGAAAAATTTGGCGCTCTCAGCTTGTTGCTCAAAACAAAACAGTAAGGCAGATGTGGTTTAGCTTGTAAAATTGGGATATAATATCGAGTCCAAACTTTATATTTGCTTTAATAAAAGAAAATGAATAGAAGATCATAGTAATAAAATAATAAACAACTCGGATCATCAAAATATGACTTACGCGATGGTGGAATGACCGTGGCGAGGTAGAATCAGTGAAACTGTTATTGTTAGTTTAAAGGCAAGGATAAACCGGAAGGACTGTGTTTGGAATGTTTGTTTTGGTATCGAGTAAGTTCCTTTCATGTATATTAAAAATACTCCGGGAGGATGAAAAACTCTGGAACAAGTTCGAAGAGGAACGAGCCAAGATCGATTTTTGTGATCCGAGCTGTGAAAAGCTCGAGCCGATTCCAAATGAGACTGTCGGTACCTTGAGCCGCTCTTGATTACAGACATTTTGCCATTTTGTTTCTAGTTTAGAAACTTTTTGAGCTGACACATGAACCCCGACCTTCCTTAGTCTCCAACCTGATATCATCATTAGTTAGGCTATTCTGTGCCTTATATTTAAGCTTAACAGAACCATAGCATGACCTCTGAATTTTTGAGAGAGGTTGATACATGTATTTGTGAACTCATCTTTTTCTTTTTTATTACCTAGCCCCGGGTGGGACTTCTTCGCCTCTATTGACTTCCTAAAAAGTGAGAATATGAGCAAGAAAGCATAGTTCCAGTTTTTAAAAAAGAGTAAAATGATTCCCAATTACCTAAAACATCAGAATTCGCGTTCTGGGCATGGGAACTTAATTTGCGATTGCAGGGTAGACTATATGGAAGGAAAGAAAGGAAGAGGAAGGCTAGGTATACTTCCTTATACACGGGACTTAAAATCCAAGACAGAACTGGAGGATCCGATATCGAGGGTAGAAACACAGATTATGTAACTACGACCCGACACGTCCGGTACATCAGCGTGTTTCACACAAATACATTCTTCTGCGATTTTTGTATTTTGATGTAAGTCCCCAACTGCACTTTCTTTTTGTTTCCGACCGTTGGAATATCATGTGATTCTATCTTATAATTCAGCTAAAGCGTTCCCATAATAAAAACAGTGCACAGAAATCTATACATCTATTTGAATTTGCTGAATAAAAGATGTGCTGCCTCCTCTTTAGTTAGAGTTCATGGGTCACAGGTCGCTCCACGCTATGTTGTCTGTCGTCAGTAGGCCTGTGGGACGTATCAGAAATTTGCTCTTCGGGCATAGCAAGCCCAGTCGAAGATTGGGTGGTGAATGGATGTTGTTCTTAGTAATAAGCATTAATTAATGTGTCTCAGATGCATGTGTCGGTGACGTAACAGTTGTATCATCTGCAGTGGAAGAGTAATGGATCACCTACTGTCTGTGTGCAGCCATCTGCTTCAGAAGCACATTGGGCCATGGACAAATCGCGCCGTCTCGGCCTAGTCTAGAGTCTAGACTAGCTGCGGAAGGCGTCATCAATTTGCTGTCGGGCGAGCTGGTTTTTTTTGGCGACCGCACGCCAGACGGGCGTCGTGTCTCGTGTCTTTTACGTTGTTACAGATTAAATACAGAGCGACCTCATGAACCCAAACCTCATGTACTCGAAATCTATGCATATTAGTTGTAATTGACACTGACTCGCCCAACCCTCGTAAAGCGAGAACAAACGAGATGAATGCTCACGTGACATCATTGATGCGTCATACCTCTTTGTGATTTGGACCTGGATTAAACTTGGAATATGAATTCTGGATTATCTGGATTATTTTCTCCCTTGTTTTTCTTAGGAAATTTACAAAGCCTCAATTAATTAATCCTGGGCCATTGTTGTATAGATAGATATATCTTTTGTAACTTTTGTGGACTCAAAAATATCAAACTTTAAAACGGGTTGGTCCGCAGTGAGCTCGTCCCGTAGATTTCGAGTTCAAGAAGTACTGCTGCAATTATCTGTAGGCAAAGTAACAATTTTGAAAATTTCACACTGTGAAGAAAGTCACCATTATGTTGTCAAAGCAACGAATACTAGTTTAACCCTTTACTCTTTTCCCAATAGCGGGACCAGCGGAGGGAGGGAATGAGGACCACTTCCTGCGAGCTTGGAGGTGGCAATATCAGGGGCAAAGAGAGAAAGAAAGGAAAATGAGAAATACTTTTTACCTCGCTCCTGGTCGCAAGATACCCTTGACCCTTCACTGCTTCTCCCCAACAGAGTCCCTGAGTTGAGAGAGAAATGTGTACACATTGGAGTGAAAACAAAAAAAAAAAATTAAAGGTCTTTGCTTCCCCGCTCTTACATTCCCCAAGGGTGTGTGGAAGACAGCTGGCGTCCGGCCTTGACCGTGTTCCAAGGTCGTGGCAGCTGTGTGTCTGGGCCGGGATTGCTGCGATCAGAGCTGACGTCATGTAGTAATTAATTGTATTATAGGGGACAGAATCCAAGCTACCTTATTTTCAGACTAGCCAGAATAATTGAGGTGGCCACTGGCCAGGGGCCATTTGGTGTGAGTAAGGTCGTGGCTTACATTTCCTGTGAACTCATGGAAAGGTTTTTTTTTTGAAGAAGAAGAAGAAGAAGAAGAAGAAGAAAGCGGGAGAAGTGTACATGGAGTTTTGTTGTTGTTTTTTTATAACGTAGATCTACAGTGTTCTCCACTTAATCACAATTTCAAGAAAAACGCAGGGCAGAGTTACGATAAAGCGGAGGGTGCGATTAAATGTGTTTACATGTATGATGTGTATTGTTCTATGTGTTTGTAATATGAATGAGATGTAAAACAATTTCCCTACAGGGTAAATCAAGTTATATTTTCAGTTGGATTTTTTTCATTTTAATTTAAAAATACTGTTTATATCCAATCTACAGAGAAAATACAAATATAAAAAGTACAGATTGCGAATAAGCGGAGTCGACTTCATCTCATGAGGTCGATAAGTAATGAAGGATAAAACATTCAAGATAAAAGCGGATTTCTGTCATATAACCGCGGGAACCATGAATATTTATGAAACGAGAGGAGGTGTGTATCCACAAAATCACACATTCGTAGACGACATCAGAAACAGTGGTGAATCGACGAGATGAAAGTCATAGCATACTTCATTCGTGAACTTCTAGGGACCAACCAAATAAGCTACTGAAAACGAAATTTATATGGAGTCAGAGTCGGTCAGGTGAAAGTAAGTCATAGCCTACTTATATGAACTCACGGTGACCGAAGATATTATTTGTTATTTTTATTAGTTTCCGAGCGAAAGAAGGAAGAGTTTTGATGAAATTACTTCTTTACTGTAGTAGACAGTATATTTTGTGAGAGACAAAGGCCACTGCATGCTTGTCATGTGAGCTTCCGGCTCTAAGAATTGTTGGAAACGAACCTCCCTGCTTGAAGTCTCGGACGTTTGTTACAAGTAGTAGATCTAGTAATTAGTCAGTGAGGATTGATAATCATGGCATTGTATGTGTGAGAGAGAGAGAGAGAGAGAGAGAGAGAGAGAGAGAGAGATAGAAAGAGAGAGTGTGTGTGTGTGTGTGCGCGCGCGCGCGTGCGTGCGTGCGTGCGTGCGCTTAACTGAGCACAGAATCATGAAAGAAATCTGAGAGCTAAGTACATTTCTTTAAGGAATAATCTTCTATATAGATCTACGGCATATCAAATGACCGAAAAAAAACAACGGACACTCCAAGCTCTAATGCCAAATATGGTACTGTGGCCTTAGAGGGTTAAAGTGAAGTTAGACTGAAACTGTGGTACATATTAGAATAAAGTCCATTACAGACAATTGAAACAGCAGTTGACACCAGAGACGACAAGGTGGATGAAGAGTTAAAGCGCCGACCAACCTTAGCGGGGTGGCTGGCTTATCCAGGGGACATGTATGGAAGAAGAATTTTAGTATAAACTCCCACTGCCCCGCACTCCTCAGTGAATTGGTAACTGGAAGGTTTCGTTCAGATAAATCCGCTCAGTCGCAAGTTCAGGGGAGTATGAAAAAAAATATAGAAGATTTATTTTCAAATGTATACGTTAGATCGCAAGTTTTCGGGAGCGTGAAAAACAACAACAACAACGAAAGGTGCGATTAGAAGGTCATGCGGTTAGCCAGTAACCTTTACACAAAATTCTATGGTTCTGTTATCCGAAAATGTTGCGACAAAGCGGAATCGACGATCTCTCTGTCAGAAGAAAGCATTTTTTACCAGAAGACCAGTGATCTAACGGTTAGATAACCGTTGTAATATAGTCATTAAAATCTATAATATGGACTATAAAGGATTAATATTTAATGTTCTCGGACTGGATAAAGGACAGACGATACACATTACTTTCACTGTAATATATGTAGGTAAGATCAAATGTAACCAAGTGTTTTAATTTCTGGGGCGATATTTTACACTTCGTGTTATGTGATCTTCAAGCTTGGGAGATCACAAAGTTTTAAAGAAGAACACATAAATATTGCAGATTGCAACACTTTTCAATTCACAGAATACTAAGAATATCAGTTACCGTATGTCCTATCTAGAAGACACTGGATAATCACAGGCCCCCCCCNCCCCCTTTTTTTCTCTTTTCTTTTTTTTTTAAAAATTGCAACCATTTTTGTATTTTTTAATGCTCCTCAGGCGTTGCAATCAAGCGGAATCGGTTGATTATATTTGTGTATGATATGTATCGACATACTGTAGATTACTTCCTGCATTTCAGGGCATTTATCATAGCCGGTTCATGTGTCCGTAAGCTGGGACGATTATTCGNAATATTTTTTTTCTCTTTTCTGTTTTTTTTTTTAAATTGCAACCATTTTTGTATTTTTTTAATGCTCCTCAGGCGTTGCAATCAAGCGGAATCGGTTGATTATATTTGTGTATGATATGTATCGACATACTGTAGATTACTTCCTGCATTTCAGGGCATTTATCATAGCCGGTTCATGTGTCCGTAAGCTGGGACGATTATTCGTTGGTTTGTGGTCGTGGGTTTAAACCTGCTCCAATAACATTGCGGTCGTGGGTTTCAATCCGCTCAACTTAGATGTTTCCACAGTTTAAAAATCCGAGTAGTTGCTTCCGCGGCCACAATTCTCTCTAATGTGGACGGAGACAGAACCACACATTATGATCAGAGTACATACCATAGCTTCCACTCTACAAGTTAGGTCGGTCTGTCTGTCTGTCTATCCATCTGTCTGTCTATCTCTCTCTCTCTCTCTCTCTCTCTCTCTCTCTCTCTCTCTCATTTAACATTTGCTGAAAGAGATGTCAATGAATTTCTTCCTGCAATAGACCTAGTTCTATTCATTAAGGAGCCTTGTTGACCATGGCGTATACCCACAATCTCCCTATTCACCACAGTAAGTTACCAGGTCATGGCTCTATACCTCTCACGGGTTCATACCAAATGTAGGCACAGAATACAATAGTTTATACACCAGGTTTCAACTTTTTGTACATGAACAACTATATCACAAAGGCATGCCTGTTCAGGCTGCAAATAACATATTGTACAATAAAACCTCTATAATACGCAGGCAGAATGTACATACATTACAAATATCGAGGTCCACTTGTATAAAAAATTGACAGAATAATAACGAATCCATAGCCTATTTATTGTTGAGCTATTGTTTATTAGAGATCTTGAGCAGTAACGACCGGATCTTTGTTACTACTGTTACTGCTTCGGTGCTGAATGCACTTTGGTGGCATTCAACATGCAGAGTCAATCTAATTCTTACGACGATAAGACATCTCATTGTTAATGCGCAAGCTCTCGAATGTCGAGATTGCACTCTAGTTCATCCTGGGAGTGATGAAAATATTTTTTTTTTATATTTAAAAAGAGGGGCAGGCACACACAAAAAGAGAGAGGTGGAGAGGTTAGTAAAACTCACTAGCAGCTAGTCTAGTAGATAGATGGTTACGGAACTTATCTTTGCTCGCCTTACCTCATTTCATCGCTCTTAATATGAAAGGTCTACAATGAGTTTTATAGCAAGAGCGTGACACGGGGATATTGTCAAGCCAGCTTGAACTTTGGCCTCATTTTTACGTCATCTGCACAATGCGCTGGCTTTAGAAGAGGGTCATCTCAAAATTAGGACCTGTCTTGTTTTATTTTATAATATTTTTTTTTGTGAACTTGCAAGAGGCGGAGTAAACGTACATACCCTAGGCAGGTAGATGAAATCTAAAATGTTCTTCCTTATCACATGTCTTGCTGCAGTTCTTTCTCTGCCGGTCCTTAAACGCGCCCATTAATTTTGTGTCCTGTGCCCCAAGTCTAGTGAAATTCAAATACGAAGTTAGTGGGAGTTATGCAAGGGGGGCGGAGTAAATGTAAATGCCGTCAGCAGGCTAATGAAATCTGCGACGTTCTTCCTCAGCGTAGATCTGGTTACGGTCCTTTTCTGCCAGCTCTGGCACGCCTTTATTTCTGTCTTGTGCCTAGATCAGCGAGTGAATGCTAAATCTTTTAAATTCAAGTATTATTAAAGAACTCAGAAACGTTAGCAATAGGATTCTATCATATTTTAAGGGAATACGAACAGTTGAAGTGACACGAGTGTTAGTTCCCTTCCTGGCAGGGAGGTGGGGAGGGTTGTGGGTTTTTTGTGTACATAGATGCGTCTGGTCGAATGGGATGTTGTGAAAGTTGTAGCTGTTAACACAGATGGGGAGAGTGAATGAGTGAGTGAGTGAGTGAGTGAGTGAGTGAGTGAGTGAGTGAGTGAGTGAGTGAGTGAGAGAGAGAAAATGTGTGAGATAGGGAGAGAGAAAGTGTGTGAGATAGGGAGAGAGAAAGTTAGTGGGAGAGAGAGACACAGATAATGAGACAGAGAGAAAGAGAAAGAAACAGAGATGGCAATGTCTAAATGTAAGAGACAGTTGTACATAAAATATTTTTTTTTTTCATTCATTCATTCTTTTGTATTGATGTGACGTTGTTATATTGGATGTGGTTGGCTTTCGCCTAAATAAATAAACTTGGAACTAAGTTAATTACACAGCAGCGATTACAAAGCTGGTATTCGATACCTGTGTTTCGCTAGCTGGTAATTGTCAGGCTCAAATCTAGTTGAATTAGTGTGCGAGGTAAATGGGAATTACTACAGAACTAAAGTGCACGGTATACTCTTAGAAACTATTGGACAAAGCTGGTAGTCGATGCCTTTTTCACAAATTGATAATCGTCATATTCAGGTATAGGTAAATTCGAATACGAAGTAAATGAGAATTACCACCAGCCTAAAGGTATGAAGATGCCAATGGTTTTTTTTCACTGTTGGCTATATTAGGGTTTACATCTCTCATTAACTTATCCAGGGGTCCCAGGCCAAAATACTTTCCAAACATGTTGTTTAGCTCTTCCTCCAAAGTTTGACACAAAGAAAAACACCCCTAAACCAGTTAGCTTTTGAGAACAGACAGTGAAGCAGACTAACTAATATTTTAGGCCTTTTCATTCAATAAACAGTATAACCTTACCCACCTAGCGACAGTCACGAATTTTATACTTGAGTGGCTAAACCTCACCTATTCTGAGTTTACACATGTATTGGCACCTATCTAAGCCTTTTAAATTAAAATCCAACCCCATTCCCCCCTTCCCATGACCAGTTTTCTGATTTTATAGGGACAATTTAAAATTGCATATTTTTTTTATGCCAGGTGCTATTGGCATCCATTTGACAAAGCTAGTCATAGACACCTGTTTCACAAATGATAATCGTTAAACTCAGGTCTGGTTAAATGCGAATACAAAATTAATGAGAATTACCATCAATGTAAAGTAACTTGTGTGTGCTCATAGACACCATTCGATAAAGTAATCGATACCTTTTTTCACAAGTTGATAATCGTCAGACACGGGCCTAGTTAATTTGCATACGGGTTGTGATGATACCTGATTCACAAAATTAATTATCGTCATGAAAGTTGTGGTTAATGTTGAATACGAAGTTAATGGGAATTGCCACCAGCCTAAAGAGAACATTATACTCATGGCAACCACTTGTGGGCCTCACCCGATGACCGACAAGATAGTAATTTAACATGGCCCATTAAGGGTCAACTGCAAGTGTAGAGTGAAAACAGTGGTTATTCAGCCTAGGATTCGTATCAAGATAACGGCGCTAATGATATGATAACTCGTAAAAGCCAGCTGGAACGACACCTCGATGCAGTTTTAGTGGTTTCACGCTGCACCGCTAAATTTGGCTGTTTCATTTAATGAGCGACGATGGATCTGGATTCATGTTCTGTTCAGCTGGCATTTGTTTTAATGTCATGTAGGGACCAGCAGAAGTTTGGTTCAACGTCTGCAAATAGGTAGGGACATGGCACGGTTCCAATTTATGCCAGTTTGCAGTGGCCGTATGCATAATCTTAACGTATTGCGTTAACCGCGGTGCGTTAACTAACGTAAAGATTTTGCCTTCGGCCACTTCACAGGTCCGGCATACCTTGTGTGCAGGTTTAAATATTATGGGTGGGGGGCGAGGGTGTTGTGTCTGTCTCTTATACACATCTAGATNTAGAGAGAGAGAGAGAGGAAGGAAACGATTGAAGTGTTGATGGCAAAATTTGCCCACCTCACGTTCCCCCTTTCAGAAACGCAAAAGATAAAGGAAAAGTGTGGGTTCTGGGTAAGCCACATACAGTAATCATGAGGGTAGACGCCCTGCGATGTTGTACAAGATTATTATAGTTTCTAACTAAGATACAATGGCTTTACACCCTGTTTCCGTTATGATCCCGCTCTATCCGTAACTTTAACACCATACAATAGTTGAAGTCCTACCTGGCAGGGAGGTGGGAGAGGGTTGTTAGTTTTTGTGTACGTAGATGCGACTGGTCGAATGGGATGTTGTGAAAGTTGTAGCTGTTAACACAGATGGGGAGAGTGAGTGAATGAGTGAGTGAGTGAGCGAGAGAGAAAGTGTGTGAGATAGGGAAAGAGAAAGTTAGTGGGACAGAGAGACAGAGATAGTGAGACAGAGAGAAAGAGAAAGAAACAGAGATGTCAATGTCTAAATGTAAGAGACAGTTGTACTTAAATTTAATTTTATGTTTGTTTTTTTTTTCCATTCATTCTTTTGTATTGATGTGACGTTATATTGGATTTGGTTGGCTTTCACCTAAATAAATAAACTTAAACCTTGAAGCTAATTACACAGCAGCGATTACAAAGCTGGTATTCGATACCTGTGTTTCGCGGCTGCAACAGCTGTTTTCCACCCTGGACTCCGGTCTTACTGGTCGCAATGAATTTTTCTTCTTATCTTTTCCGATGATTTTGCTCATTTTTTTGTTGCTTAAATGGGATTTTCCCACTTAAATCTCGCCTACCTGCATTTTTGCATACTGTAATAACAAGTTGCAGTTCAATCACCTACACCGAGAACATGTGACCCTACCCGTCGGCAGGCGGGATGCTCTTTGATCAACAATGGCATAATTACAGTGCATTTGTCATTTCTATACTCGTCTCGTCTCTCTGCTCTGGAACAATGGCTGAGTTACCGCCCTGGCTAAGCTCTCATGCCAATGTTTGTTTTTGTTCACTGTTAGCTATACAAGTTTAACATCCCTCTTCAAGCCCTCATCTAGAGGTCACTCTTATGCCTAAATACTTTCCACACATCTTGTTTAACTTTTCCTCCAAATTTTGACGCATACAAAAATGTCCCAATACCAAACTGAGAACTTACGTAGTGGATCAGGCTGTCTAATATTTTTGGCCTTTTCACACAGTAAACAGGGTGACCTTACCCATTCTCGCAACAATCACGCATTATATACTTGAGTGGCCAGACCCCACCAATATCAGTCTACAAATATATTTGCACCTGTTTAAGCCTTTGATTCAAATCCAACCCCTTCCTCCTCCCCTCCCCACCCATATCCCGTGGCCAATTTTTAGGGTGTTGAAAACTTTTATGCCAGATACTAATACATCTTAAATTCTTTTTCGTTTCCTGAAGACTGGGACATTAGCCGGAGACTACTGTATCCCATAAAGATTTCATACGGAAGCGAGCACTGAGGCCCTTGACCCCATTTTTCGACTGCACACCTGACTTGGTCTCTTGACTAACAGTCTTGACGCTTGTACGTGTAACACCTCACTCTGCTTGCACTGTTGTACCGTCTGCTTTCCAGCGGACAACTTCGTCTAGTCCCAACTCTTGGGAAGCATAGAGAAAGTGGCAGTTATCCAGTGACTTCTGTTTAGAAATACAGGGTTTTGTAACGGAGAAAATGTTGCATTTAAGATGAAGATGTGAATATCCGGATTACTATTCAGTGGAGCCGACTGTAGTAAGTTCTTGTGTGAGATGTCACATGAAATATATCTCTTGTAAACGAAGTTGGTGGAATTAATTTGGTTTGTGGGCGCGTATATATCGTGTTTATGGATGTCTATGTGTTGCTTTTATTTTTCCCACCTTGATCCCTTGCAATTTTCAGGATTTCCGGGCGGTTAGGGAAAGCAGGGAGTTAAAAAGAAATGCTTGACTATGGAGAAAAAATCACAGAAAACTCCAGATTTGAGGATTTTATCCTGGAAAGGCTAGGAGCTCGTTCTGAACTAAGGAAAAGTGCGAATACTGTTGGGTAGAAACACTGTTTTGTTACTTATTGCCAGAAAACGTCGTCATCACACTCTGGACATGTTTATAAGTGCTTCGATCCTTACGTCAAAAGCCGCTTCACACTCTCACTCAGATGACAACCGGCACAATACCCATGTGGTCTGTGAACTTCACAGACCACATGGGTATTGTGCTGGTTGTCATCTGATTGAGAACAGCTCTTCTTCTTCCAGCAAGCCTGCAGTATCGTTCACTTCCTTTCAAAACACCCATCGCCTGCATGCGCCCAACGACGTGATTGCTGGTCCCGACCTACTTTACTCCATCCCTTGGACTTTTGCCATTTCCCTTCATGACATTTGCTTTTTTCTGCGTGAGAATGTGATCTATCTAACCGTTGTAATATAGGCATTAAAATCTATAATATGGATTATAAAGGCCTTCTGTTCTACATCCCTTGGTCTTTTGCCATTTCCCATAATGACATCTGCTTTTTTCTGCATGAGAATGTGATCTGTCTAACCGTTGTAATATAGGCATTAAAATCTATAATATGGATTATAAAGGCCATCTGTTCTACATCCCTTGGTCTTTTGCCATTTCCCTTAATGACATCTGCTTTTTTCTGCATGAAAATGTGATCTATCTAACCGTTGTAATATAGTCATTAAAATCTATAATATGGATTATAAAGGCCTTCTGTTCTACATCCCTTGGTCTTTTGCCATTTCCCATAATGACATCTGCTTTTTCTGCATGAGAATGTGATCTATCTAACCGTTGTAATATAGTCATTAAAATCTATAATATGGATTATAAAGGCCATCTGTTCTACATCCCTTGGTCTTTTGCCATTTCCCTTAATGACATCTGCTTTATTCTGCATGAGAATGTCCCCAATCTGCGCCCTACCTGCAAAAGGTATCAGCTATCTTATTACCATGTTTGGTGGCTTGTGAGTGCATTTCCATGTGAATAAGACAAGTATCCGATCCTGTTGAATCCGCTTGGTGGCAGCTCGTAGCGAGCTTGGATAGTGTTGTGATTAAAAAGATTTACGGTTATACGAAAAAGGTTTATAGAGAAATACACTAGTCTTTTATCTGAAACATTACGATTAGGCGGAAGTGTCCCAGTGCGTAAATCGGGAGCTACTGGTGACACACCGTGCGTGACGATCGTTGATTTTGATTAAAAAAAAAATAATGCGAATGCATAATTTTCCGATTAATTAATGCAAGAGCACCATGGGAAAAAAAACATCATAAAATTATTGTGCCATTTGTGTTCCGGGGTCGAGGGTGGGGATGGGGCTTGAGGTTGGGGGGAAGGGGAGCTGAAGACCTTGGCCAGCTGTTACATCAACGGACTAAGACACTTTAGTTACTGGATAAATAATGCCAGTGACCTCGACATAGTTATTCGCCCTGCATATGATGTAGAAAAAGCTTGAGAGTAGAGGATACAAAGCGTTGCTGGTTATATTTGGAAACTGCGCAATATCATGTAATGTCATAGTGAGGTTTTAAACCGTGCAGCTTAATGCTGAAATTGCACGTTTTTAACCCGCATTTACTGTTACTTAATTAACCGGACCATATACGGGGGCTTGTCTTCACTGTCTTCTACTGCTTGGTTTAGTTTTACGAACACTGTTCGGAAAGAGAAAGCACACATGAAAGAGTTCCTGGATAATGTTCCATGGATGCAGTATCTTCTTGATTCAGTTTCAGTTTTATTCAGTCGAACCCAGCTTACATAGTAACATTGATAGACATTGATAAGGCATGGCAGTACAGGGACAGAGCAAAATAACTGCATATAATACTCATAAACAAAATAACATAACTGCATATAATATACTCATAGACAAAATAACAGAACTGCGTATATACTCATAGACAAAACAACATATATAAATGCATATGTACTAAATAAAAGAAAATGAAAATGAGGAACAAAATGAAATGGTAATAAACAAAAATTGTTATAATATTTTGGTGTGATTGGGGAGGAAATGTTGCGTAGTAATATGATCATCAGTTCAGGAGATTAGGATAACTTCACAAAAACTGGCAAGATTTAAAAGGGTCTGTTTTGATTCGAGAGGAGTTCATTAGCGTTTGGAGTGTTGGGGTATCTGTAATATTTTTCTTCGAGAAATTTGCGTCTCTCATTTGTAAAATGTTTTTTTACATTCAAATGGGGCATGAAAGTCGTCTCCTATTAGGCCTACAGTATCTACATTGGCGTTCATTAATACTTGAGTTATACCATTTACCATCTTCTTGAAGCCTGCCTTTAACCCTAAACGAACTACAACGTCGACGGGTCCCTGGATGTTGCATTGACGGCTGGTGTTAAAGTGTTGAAACTGGTTGATGCTAAATGTTTTCACGCTTCATTATGAGCAGCTGACACCATTGGCCGAATGCATAATTAATACATTAGTTAACGCACTGCGGTAATCACGGCAAACTCCTATAACATGTGCAGTGTTCACTGTGATTAACGTAATACGTTGATTAACGTATGGATTATGCATACGGCCCTAGGACCTGACACAGAATAGGACTTTGGACCTGACACCGGATAGGACTTACAAGTCGAACCAGGTCTGATGGCCACCTGTATATCGCAACCGCCTGCCGAGGCAGCCGGGTATCAAGGGCGACCAGTCGTACTTCCCACATCTAACTTCCATATTATCGCGATCACCTATCGAAATCAACGGGCCTTTCTCATGCATCATAGCATAACGTCAGTCTTCGCATAGGACCGACCAAGCTACCATAGGTCATAATAATATGTTCGTAGCCAGTTCTATGCAAAGATCGACAATAAAATTATACATTATTATTTCAAGGACAAAAGGCATTGTATGGCGACCGCCAAGTGAATCCAAAATCTTGTGTGAGTTTTTCAAGGTTTTCGATGTCGACCAGTGGTTTTGTTCTTTGGTCTGAGTGTCCGATTTGTCTTTTCACAAAGTGTGCCATAGGACAGCCCTAAGGCGGCTGCGAAATAAGTATTAACTTAAAAATCTGTGGAGATCGGTTTTATTTACTGTCTGTCCACCCCCCCCCCCCNCCCCCCCCCCCCCCAAAAAAAAAAACCAACAACCCACTAATCTGTGTAAGGCTAAGCTAGTAATCACGATGTGTAATTTCCTTTCTTCTCTCACGAATACAGGCACCTGTCCATTTTATGTGTGTTTTGAAGTAATTTTATGGCTCCTTATAATATGTCAAAACTGTGGTGTTGCATTGATTCTTTTTAAAGCAGGGCAAGTGGTATAGGGCTGACCAGAAGAAATATACCGGCTTCAATTTATGTTTTGTGCATTTTTCTGTTAAATATTCTGTGTTTTGTGGATTCGGTTTGATGATCATCTTAGTGTGCAACTAAAACGTGAAATTGTGCTTTGAAGGTTGAGGGAAGGGAAAGGGGGAAGGGGAGGGGAAAGAGATGAATTCTAAAGTTGAATAGCTGTTATTTCAGGATTCTCATTGCACATGTCCAACAATTTTTATGTTTGGTTTACCGTAAAAGAAATTATGGCGAACGTAAAAAAAGCATTCGTGCAAGTTGACATATGATTTCGATATAACATGATTTAATGAGAGGAATACGACTTTCTACATAATACGGACCCCTCATTATCAATGTGGCCATCTTAAGCGGGTTTCGACTGTATTGCGAATGATACACCAGACATCCTGGTTTTGAGTTCGCGGGTTAAAACAAACAAAAAAAAAAAAAGGTCAGTGGCGATGTACACGATCCGCATTGTCGCAACTTCGGTATACTCAAAACATTTACTATCTCGCTTTAAAAATTATCATAGGATTTAGCCTGCCTTTCTTAATTGCAACATTTGCAATGGCTTCAAAGATTTTCGATTAAACGGAGCGGCTATATTTCAAATTTCAGGAAGGCAAAAGAAAGGTCTCAGTGCCCTCCCAATCCAATGCGTCTTGCACAATAGCTGCTGTACTAAAGAAGGAAAAAACTACTGTTAGCTATTCATGGAGAGAAAATTACCACTTGCAACTCGATTCCGAAGTTGCGGAATGATTTTTTAGATGTTTGTGTCCAAACATTGTAAGACTAGAAGTCTGCATTTGTCTTTTTGTCCCTCTCCTGCCTCTTTACCTCTTCCCATCCTCTCGTTCCGATTTTTACCAACGCAGCCCTGTCATATTTTATGCCCTTTGCTTTGAACGAGTTCCACATGACTCGCAGATACTTTCCAGGCAGCAAACACTGTATTCTCCACGTTAAAGTCACTTGAAATAATATAATATTACGATGGAATGTCATAATCATAACAGCGAGCGTGAATCATGAAGCGCCAAAATCCACTTAGGAGAGTGCTTTAAGGCGCTTTACATGATGAAAATGAACTGTGATGATAATAGAAAAATGTATAAACGCGCATACATACACCCATGCATCCAAGTACAGAATAATATCACCACGGATAGTATAAGTGGGGACTGCACGTATATCCTACCAAATAACAGTCATGACTATACCCCACTGTTACCTTCTCTCTCACGGAGCTTTCTGGACAGAAGCAACAATGACAAGGAAGACGATAAAGAAAAAATAAACCATGCGACTCATGATTCTGTGAATTGCATTTAATTCAGCAATAGTGCTTTTCCATTTAGCCATTATCAGCTGTTAGTGTTTAATGGGGGTAACACGAATGGAGAAACAAGGCTGTTCTGTGCATTCTGTCATTTTTTTTTTTAATCTCATCGAAAACATCCTCAAATACCAGACTATTAAAATTTGTCATAATGAAGCATTATAAGGGAGATAATCAAAATGTTTTACACATTCCTTTAAATGAAGTGCAGTGCAATGCTATTAGAACTGTGATGATAAATAAGTATTCTTTTGGCGCATGGAAAAAGGTATCATCGAGGAGTACTTTACATCGACATCTGCCTGAATAATGTAATACTTGTAAACTTATATTGAGTTTATGCTTGTCAGATTCATAAAATATACGTGTTTTTTTTTCATAAGTGATACTTGATGTCGGGGTTTCACTGTCAGCTTTTATATTACTGTAACAGCGAGCCTAATTTGTTCAGTACCAAGGCAGCAACGGCGACATAATAGGCTACTCTATCATTTTTAAGCCTGCTTCCCTTCATGAAAAGTCGTGGGTAAAAATAGTGTGACACTCGCTGTAGGACACCACTTAGGTAGATGAACACAGTGTAACCTACCTCGACATCAAGTATCACTTACTTGATGACAATACCTTAAGAGCTGCGGTTATGAGGCGTCCAAAGTATAATCAAATGCCTGTTTCTAAGAGTGAGAAATCTTTCTTTCTTTCTTTCTTTCTTTCTCGTCAGTTATATTGAATCTGGATATTAAACTGCAGGTAAAGAAATAATACCGTGCCTTAACGAAGACAGACTGGAATGTGGTTCTTGGTATAGGTATTGTATTACCGAGTGAGCGCGGACTCATTAAGAGGAGATCATAATAAATAATATTAACGAGTGGTAGATGAGCGAACGTGAAGAAAGAAAGAAAGAAAGAAAGAAAGAAAGAAAGAAAGAAAGAAAGAAAGAAAGGAAAGAAAGAAAGAAAGAAAGAAAGAAAGAAAGAAAGAGGGAGGGGTTGTCGATGATGCTTTGCTACTGAGATTGAAATGGCAGGCGAGGTCAGATCGTCTTCCCTTTCGGGTCAAAGCAATAATCGACCCGACCAATCAGAAGTCTCCTTTGATAGCCGGCGGCCAATCAGTGACCCGGGTCTTAACGGACTCGGAGTAGGGAGCTGGAGGGCATTGCCCGTGTGCGTTGAGTGCTGTTTCCTCTCTCAGCCAATGAGAAAACGGCGTGGCGAAAAAAAAAATGTGACCTACTTACCAAAGACACAGTGAACTCTTGGTGAACTCTGTTAGAGGTCATCTTCTTTCTCTTTTGCTTTACCTCACATTTTTCCCCCCTTCCTTTTGTCCTCGAGTCCTTCCCACTTTCGTCCATCCAGCTCAGATGTCAAGTATAACGAGTGGTGCATGGTAATCATACTATAGACTATAGCGCCTTAAAGTCCGTGTATCGATTACTCCCTTCTATGAGCTTTATGGGTCAGGTCAGTCGATTTTACTAATTATCAGTAAATGTAGGAAGCAGAGCGAGGAAATGCCCGTCACACTTGCCTATCTTTTCGAGTACTTGTCATTTGCGTCACATCGATTACTTCATTTTATAAGCTGTATGGAAACACAGCCAGAAAATGCCAATCATTCTTAACGGGCTTTTCCAGGTGTTGTTATCTACGTCATATCGATTACTCTCACCTTTATGAACCTAGTGAGTCAGGTACCCAGGCGACAGGGCGAGAGTGCCGTTGTGTTCCTGTATCAAATAGACAGGTTACCAACAGTCATTTTAACTGTCAAAAATTGGCTCTAGAGCTGAGCTTGCAAGTGTCATGGTCATGCAAGAGTCCTGTAACCCACGTGGAAAAGATTCGACAACAGCGACGAATTTTCGTACCATTTGTACCCTACTTTGAATCAGGTACTTTCATGGAGAGAAAGATTATAATAGAAGTTGGACGCAAAATATACGCGACTTTTAACAAAAAGTTTTTCTTCTTCTTTTTTTTTCTTTAGTTTCTTGGTTCGCTTGTTTTTGCGTATACTATTTTGGCGTTATCTATATTAATAAAACGCTTCAGCCAAATTTGTGTCACAGATTTCTTGAGAACCACGTAACGTAAAAACATGCAGTTTTCACCTAAATTCGTAGAAAAATACACAAAAGGTAACTATACACATCAGTCCTCTTTATTTTTTTTTAACCCTTTTAAAAAAGATAGAATGTGTATAGCAACGAAAGACAATCTCCGATAGATCTTTTCAATCCGCCCGATTCGCCAGTCGTCCAACTTTTTCACGGAGTCTAATGCATTCGTCTATGATGCCTTTCGGTGCGCTAGGTATTCTTTCGCGCTGGTGCTTTGCCTACCTGCCCATTTGTAAAATGGGGTGTTAGTCTTGTATCCTATATTTAGGTGACAAGATAGAATATTAAAAGCTAAAAAGTTAGAATACAGCTGTTTCTGGTACAAATTAGTAATACATGTTGAAAGTTTCTGGGGATCGAAAAAGACCGTTTCTCTCTCCTCTCCCACCCCCCACCCCACACAAAGAAAAGAACAGGACAAAAGAAACAAAACATTTCTGGAAGGACACATAAGTGAAAGAAATGGACTGGACAGTGTATTCAGGCATGCATTTCCCCCCATATTTCGTAATGTACTCAGAAAACAACCACAGAAAAACCGGAGGTTCTGATACTTTGCTCCTCTTTCCCTCTCCAACCTCCCAACCCCTG
>JAWQUT010000029.1:295882-317993 GCA_033807755.1 Ellobium chinense
AGAAAAAAAAACTCCGACATTCCGAATGAAATAAAGTCATTATTCATATGCGCCTCATGCGGATGAGAGCCTTATTCCCCTTGATCACAGGAGCATTTCAAATGAACGTATAGTAGCTCTATATAGCGTTCAAAATCTGCAGTTCAATGTATATATGGAACAGTTCGAAATCCAGGACATCCGTGACATTTTTTTCGCTGAATTTCAATGTTTGCAATAGAACGTTATACATGAGTGCTTGCAGTTAGAAAATGTGACCATGATCCCGTTAAAAAGCTGGTCTCGATGTGGAGGTCAAAGAATATATAGGTAAATGTAAAATGAAAATAAAAATACGACTTTATTTACCCCGTATAGAAATTGTTTTACAGTGTCATACAGTGTTACACAGCTCACTCGTCATAATACAAACACATACATAATATTACAAATGAAATACATAACAAAGCCATTGCTGGTCGCCAGCGGTGCAGCGTTCTGGTCCACCCAGCTCTAAAGTTAGGTACTCATTTACACCTGAGTCGAGTGAGGAAATGGAAGTAAGGTGTCTTTCCCAAGGACACTACAACTTAAACCACCCAGTCTGCGAATCAATACATAGACCTTAGACTTGAAAGTCTTCACTTTCTGAGTACGACTCACAAACTGCACGGCCACGCCGAATGGTCATCCTTGAAGCACGGCCACTGGTCGTCGTGGCAGATGATCTTGACAAGAAGAAGACGACTGCAAAACCTGGGTCAGCTGGAATCTGTGAATTGAACTTATTATCTGAATAATACGGGCATTACGTCATTGGCACCTGCAGACCTGCAAATCATTCATCAGATTGCACTCAGGGGTCCACAAGCACCAATGGTCGTATTGATTATTGTAAAGTCGATCCAGATTATGATTATAGTGCTGGGCCGATTCTGCATTCTAGAACATGGGATCGACTCGTTCTTTTCGCAGCTCGGATTCGGAGGATCGATCCTAGCTCGATCTTTTTAATTTGCTCGAGCTCTTTCGATCGCCATAACAGACAGTGGCCCTAAGGATTGAGGATCGAGGCTCGAGCTGAGAGCGAACTAGGGTCACGTTCAGCCCTCTTCCTCCCCTCTCCAAAAACATAAAATTTGACTTCGCAGCGAGAACATTGTATATTCTTCGGTCTCAAAGACTCTTTTCTTAAACAATTAAATTATCTTCACCGACACCAAAGCAAACATTCTGCACACAGTCCTTCGTGCACATCTCTGCGTGTTATCTAAAAGATACAGCTCTGTTAATAAAGAGGCCTCGACAGCGAAGGCACAGTGACACAAGGAGATCGAAAGTAAAGATCGATCCTCAGCTCGAGCCTCATAAGTCGAGTTGATTCATCGAGCATGAAGGAAAGATCAGTTCAGCTCGATCTTTTGAATCGAGCTGCTCATGTTTATATGACGGTCAGCTGCTACACTCATTCGCACTTTCTCACTCAGTCGCCAAGATAGTCAGCAAAGCGGAACAGTTCAGAGTCGGGTAATGCATCAATCTCGTTTAATCACATGCTCCGGCTAATTACAATGTTTCACCTCCATGCACTCTATAGGAGTCACAGTGTATGCGGACTAACCCATAGGGAGGCTCCTGATAGTTAGAAGTTAAATATGAGAATTACTAGTAGAAGTCTTTGGTGTTAGACGATAGCTTATCAGTGACCATATCACTTTGTGCTGTGCTCTATATATGGCCAGTAAACTATGGCTGTGTGCACAATCTTCACGTTAGTTAACGCACTGCGGTAACCATGGGAAACTCCCAAAATATCAGTAGTGTTCACTGTGTTTAACGCAATACGTTAACTAACGTATGGATTATGCATACGGCCGCTGGTGGGGTGTAAAGGGAGATGCCATCAACTTTATTTGAATGTAAGATAAGATGGTTTTAAAAGTCTTTTAGTGTAATGATATTGCTGGTTTCTTACTGTAGTAATGAAATAAAATCTGGGCTCGAAACTGAGCTTGTTTACGTTGTTGTCAAACCAATCTGTGTATTTGGGAAACGGCAGATTTAATCAAGGGTAGATGTGGGTTTGACGGGGCCTTGGGCACGAGAATGATGAGGATGGGGTAGGAGGGGGAAGGGTTTGTTTGTTGTTGTTTTTTTTTTTCCCACCGTAAGAAGTTTCTTGACTATCTCTAATATAGCAGCAAGGATAAAAATGAACATTGGTCTGGCTCAGTCCCACTGTCCTTCTCTCTCTCTCTCTCTCTCTCTCTCTCTCTTTCTTTCTCTCTCTCTCTCTCTCTTTCTTTCTCTCTCTCTCTCTCTTTCCCTCTCTCTCTCTCTCATTCTTGTCCTCTTTTATCTTGTTTTTGTCGTTTTCGGTCTCAGGGTACAGAACACGTACCCTTGGTACCCATGTCTTCATCTGCTCCTGGATCTAATGACCATAATACTCATGCTTTCTAGGACCCGTGATCCTGTTGTTGATCACGAGAAAATAATATGAAAAGAATGGTAGGTCTAGGGTTGTTGTTGTTTTTTTCTTTTTAGATATTTTGCCGTAATTATGGACTTTCTCACAGGTAAAAAGAATGTAATATATATTTTTCTAAATTTGCTTCACTTTTGAACTTCCTCACAAAGAATAATTAGGACATGGTAGTCTAGTAAAGTGAAATCAGTAACTTTTTATGTTCTTGTACATGTTTGGTTCCCGGGGTGGGAGCCCTTAGTGACGGGTAGTATTGTATGTGAGTGTCGATACGTTCGATTTTTAGCAAATTTGATGTCTTTATCATCACTCAGGCTTGGAACCTTCGATTCCATTTAATTTCTTTGTAAGCGACGGCAGTTGTCTGATTTAGCCCGCCGAAGATATCAAATACATCGAAGGGTATCGAAAACTGTCTCAGAGATGCGTGTCCTGAACTGAGTATCAGAATTGAAATAGAATCGATAACATTGATACTTAGAGCATGAAGGCTGAATTTGCGATACCTGTAAAATCAGGTATCGGCTTGGAACCCTCACAATGAAGCCCTGAATTTGATCTAATAACGTCTTGGCGCAGTTGCAAAATCGCCCGATAATCGAAAGAAATGAAAAAAAAAAATTCACCTGACCTTTCAGTACTTGGGCCTCCCCCGAGGTCAATGGACAGCTGGAGGTAGGGAGGAGTGTGTGGACCTACATGGTAAGGGTATGACCTCTTCATTCGTATTTAGCTTTTAACGCAGGGGGTTGTGTCCGTAATTTGATGTTAGTGTGTGATTGTGAAATAATGGTCGCCCAGCTGGGGGTCTAGCGCACAGTTCCACTGTGTGAAGGCGTCGATCAAGGCGAGGGGCCGGGAGGCGACAGCTTAGGACTTTGGGTCTTTAGCACTGCAGAGCAGATCGAGAGAAAGGAAAAAGGTGAAGACCATAAAAATCAAATACGCACATACCTACGGGCACTGCATGTCGTTTACATTGTCCGTCCTAAAACTGTGTCGCAGGTGCATGGTGATCGCTGAATGCCAGTCCTGTTAATCGAAATTTCCACGTGATAGCAACATTTCTCACTCAATACTTCAGTCTTTATGAAAGCCCGTGGATAATCACAAGTATGCAATATTCCCAGCAAGTTTCGATTAAGCGGAATTGACTGTAATCTGGTGCCTATGCAGAATATGTTAAGAGTGCATGGGTACCCATTCGGAAACCTTAGGTTAGCTGTCGCCATTATGAAAACAGGCAAGCGAGGGAGAGATTTGGGGGNGGGGGGGCGATTTAAGGAGGAAACAGTTCACGGCCTTGCTATAAGGAGGCATTAAATTAGGTGTTCCTGTCTTTGAAAGAGAGAAAAGGCCGGCCATTGGAGATTGTTAGCTTTGAGCTGTGAACTGGCTAGGGGTGGTCCATAAAATTACTTTCGCCTGGGTCAGGGTTGGGGGTCACCTGGGGACTGCTACTAGTATCTTGCGAAAAGTGTATGTGGTCTTGTGGAAAAGNGGGGGGGGGGGGGGGGGGGGGGATTTTAAGTTAGAGTACACAACTCTTCACCCGATAGCGTTTTAAAGGAAATGAAGGACAAATTAAATCGAACGGCAAACGTCCTCAGTGGAAGGTGACCGGGGTAACGTGTGCGATAAAGAATTACGTAATTTCTGAGCAAGTGCACAGAAGTCAAAAGTACATTGAACTACTGTTCTGGGGGTTTCATTAAAAGCTTCGTTACATACTTGAAAGTGGTTTGTTCTGAAAGTTCATTTAAACGCGTTGATTTAATTTTGTTCGTTAGTTTGGTCACTTCTTCGCTGAGTTGTTTGATCTTCCTCTCCTCATTCATCGCTTCTGCTTGAAAAAGTCCATGAAGGAAACCCCGATCAGCATGACACAAAAGAGTCTACTGAAAAGTGGACCATTTCAGTTTGAAACGTTGTTGAGATACATTGTAGTCTTTTATATTTCTGTGATATACATTCAGTTTGAACTGCTTTTTTAAAATACGCCACTGAAGGACAAGCTCAGTTTGAGACGCTTATTTTTGGGGAACAAATTCACAGTAAAAAGCTTTTAAAAATAGTGTACTGTAGGGAAAGTTCTTCCTGAAATACGTCTGAAGCACCAGTTCATTCGAAACGCATTTGAGATACCCTACAGGAGGAAGGTTCAGTTTGAAATGCTTTTGAAAATGAAAGTCTGTTGGGAGACCAGTTCTGTTTGAAATACTTTTTACAGAGGAGGAGAGGGAACCACTTAATTTTGGAACCGTTTTGAGGTAGTCTACGGGAAAACCATTGGAGTTGAAACATCGTTAGACAGTCTCATATAGGAGAAGTTCATTTTGAAACACTTTTTACTCATAGTCGTTGGAAAGGATTTTGGTATAATGTATTTAGGGACTGGTTCAGTTTAAAATTGTCGACTGGAGGCCAAAATCGATTTGCAACACTTTTGAGATAATCTGAAGTAGGAATAGTTCAGATCAAGTCGCTTTTGAGATGGGTCCACAAGAGCACAAGTTTAGTTTGACACACTTTTGAGAGTGTCTCCAAGGGAATAATATTTTTTTCAAGAAAAATATTCAGAAGACAGCAAGAAATGAAGACAGGTTTTCCAAAATTATGCAGAGTTCATCTTGAAGCTCTAAGGTTGTGAGCTTCTCTTGTAAAACAACTTGGTAAAGTGCAGAGCTAAAGTAGTAGTCTCGTACAGACACAGATTGGAGGCCAGGCCAGTCCCCGGAGACGCGGAAGTACCTTTTTGCTGCGGGCCGACCTTGTGCACCGGCGATGACATCAATGCGGTTAATTCCGGGGTAATCCGTCATAACTGGGCTGTCAGTGGCCAGAGCAAAGTTATGTCCCGTATGCACGACGCCCCTGACGCTGATCTAATGCTGATTTACTAAGGTCAGAAATGCACCACATACAGACAGACCCAGTGAACTCTTTGTGGTTGGTCATCATTTGCGGTTTTGATTTGCGGCTTGTGACTTACGGGGTTGGGGCTGGCTGGGTCAGGGCCGTAAAATACTTAGTCAGGAGCCGTTGCAGAAGTTTTGGTTTGATTTCCCTCCTCCCTTACAGAAGCTCGAAAACATACAAATTTCCGGAGAATTTTTGTTTTTGTTTTTTGATTTTTGAAAGCCTCGAAAGCAAAAGCAAGGGCTACTCCACTGGCGCGTCCTGAAACCGGATGAACTTTTCTTAGGCGCAGATGTATGTCCCTATGGACGGAAGAATCTGGCTTTGATATAATGTCTTCTAGAGCAATGTGACTCTGCTTGGAGACAGAAGATGTCACCACAACACTATTAATTAATGGGTCTTTTAGTCTGTAATGACCACCTCAGAGCTCAGACCTCTGTAGACTCGCACGCCACATACCAATGTCTACTCTCGTTCTACAGGCCTTTAATGTGTCAAATTTTAAAACACATGAACTCAGACATCTCATACACTGGAAAATAGGAATCTGTCCCCTGATGCATGCGATTCGAATTTGTGAGGCTCCATTCTGATGTCTTTTGTTTGCCGTCCCTAGAAATTCTCCAGGTAAAAATTGGAAGTTCTTTGTATAACGGAGGTCTTTACTGACCATGATCTGTTGTTGGTTTCCTGTATTTTTACGTAACTGCGGTCATGTCGAAGAACTTATATCACATGGCTTTTCTTATAAATGGCATCAGTACTTTGGTTTATTTAAACAAAGTTGATCAGTTCATCGGGAATAAAGCCCAAGTTCTCAGACCTGAGTGCTACTTTGATTTCTGGAGGTGAGACAAAGATGTCAAGAAAACTGTGTTACGCCATTGAATAGCACAATGTAACTCAGTTTGTGTTTATTTGTCTCACTCGGAAAGGTTTAGCCAGTGACGTCAAATATGAAGGCCGTCCAGAGGACTTTTCGGCGACCCGCTGGGCTGTTGGCCAACCCGGTTAATTTATATCTGTTTACTAAAAATGACAATTTAACATGGCGGAGGATCGCCCGCAGCGAGGTTCCATATTGGTACTACGATCTTTCCGGTATCGCTATCGATGTCATTTACGTAGTGGTTGGCAGACTATTTTTATCCACCCAGGATATTTTATCCACTCCACTCCCATTTAAATCATGTGTTAGTGGAAGTCATGGTACTTGTCATCTACCAGAGCTTTGGCATGACATGTATGTATTTTGTCATCTGAGTCAATACACCGAAACTGGTTCTTGCACCAGAAAATGGAAACCGGATGAAAAAAACTTACGACAGGCATGGCATACATAATGTATAGGTTGACAGAAATAAACAGGGCTACGGAATTCTAGAGATCTGCCTTATCGCGTAATGTAGTTCATGTTAATAATCTGGCGTCGTAGATCTAACTGTGGGGCCATGTCATTTGGTGCAGAGGCGAGGAATGCCTGCTCCGGGTTTTGGGTCATGTGACCTCCACGACTATCCTGTTACTCTCACAAGAAGAATCCTGGGGTTGAAGAAGACGGGGAATATTGTGTTCGCCTGTCTTGCTAGGGACGATGGTAGCAAGGCATTGGACCACGTACCTTCTCGCACCCCCTCCCGCGAACGCCCCTGCATTAACAGTTCAGCAAAATGTAGGTAACATTCGTAACGACCTGCAGGGCTTGGCATAGTTTGTGAAATGGCCCGGTGCGGAGCGGAATTCACACCCCAGCTCCAAGGCGGGGTGAAGCGCGTTGGCGCAGTTTCGCTCTCAGGTCACGCGGGGTGAATAATCCACTGGCGCAGTGTCCTCAGTCACTTGGGGGTCAAGGCCTCAGCTGTAAGCATTATCGACGTTTGGCATAACGAGCCCTTTGTACGAAGCGGGTCTCTCAGAGGTAGAGCATGGCATACCGTGTTTATGTATGCATCTACCCATAGGCTTTACGTATACCTACGTCAGGAAAAAAGAGGGAGAGTAGGGTCCGGAGCACTAGATCTAGACCGATCGTCAAGCCTCACAAACTTTACCGAAACTTTAGGAAAAAGTGCATAGTCTGGAGTTTAATCCTTACTTCATCGAAACACTGGAAAATGTAGAAACTTCTGAAAACTTCTTGTGCGATGTTCATGCTGCAGTCTTGCAAAGTACTGTGCGATGTTTTGGTCAAGGACTATTCTTCTTCTATGTGGCGATGGAATTCATTTCTTACCGGACTTTATGAAAATAAAGAAACTTCCGAAAACGTATTTGTGCGGTGGGCAAGTAGAGAGCTGTGCAGTGTTATTAATACATGGATTTTATCACAAGTGAAGATTTCAGCCCGGAATCCACAGACTGATTCCAGGATATTTTTTTAAAAGCGAAAGTTTTTTAGGGTGAGTTGTTACTTCATAAGTATTTAAGAATATATTTATTTGATCATATATTAGAACACTTGTAAAATTCATAATGAAGCAAACTGTTGTCTGTTGTTGGTATCAATTTAGTATTTTGTATGTCTATCATAGATCAGGATTGGAAAGTAATCGCATAATAAATTTATTTGTTTAAGAATATGAGTTAGATCCACTTATTTATACAGGAACTTAAGGAAATGTATACGTAGAATATTGCGACATTGCTTGAAGAAAATATTTTGCACAGTATCATAAAAAAAAAAAAGTTACACTATGCTCTCAAAAGCACCTAGTTTGGCACATGATTGTGAGGTGAAGTTTAGATGTTTATATATCTAGGAACTCGGGAAATTAGAATTACTTTAGCCCTTTTATTTGGAATTTGGAAACTCGTCTGAAAATCAGGATGTTCGCGCAATGTTGGAACCATTTTTCCTCATGTATTGTAAGTAACATTAAGCACTCTGGGAGTTTTCATAGGTCATCATTGTCGTGTGTCTTCAACATCACCGTCCTCCTCTTTTGCATCATCATTTGAATGTCGTGGTTTATTTTTATTATCATCTTCACCATTTGTCTTCGTGAGAAATGAAAAAAAAACAAAAGAATTATTTCTTAACGTCAAATGTATCTGAGGTAACCAAGGCTGTAATTATCATAAAAGCAGGTAAAAAATCTAATAAATAGCTAGACTACATCGTATTTTCAGGACACAAATGTGTTCTTTCCTTAGAGTGAATAAAAATCATCATCGTCGTCGTTATCATCATGATCATCGTCATTGTCATCGTCATCATCCTATTTCTTATTCTAGTGGTGAGAATTAATAGCGTTAGAAGTGGATCTAGATTCTCCATTCCGTAGTGTGCACATTCATCACTTACGTAATGTGTAGATTTGTGTTATTGTGTAATATCTGTATCGTGTACCGTCCCCTGCTGTTCACCTGTGTACCACGGCTATGGTTTTGGGTTTCACCTCAATAAACTTGTTAAACTCACATTAGTCTTTTTAATCCTCTGATGATACTATTCATGACGGAGTGGAACGGGATAGGGAACTTCAGAATGGAGGAAAGAATTAAAGAAGAGAAAAAAAAAAGAGTTCCCGCAAGAAGAATATCAATTGGAGAAAGGGAGAGAGAGTGAAAAATGAAAGAGAGAAAAACTAAGAGAGAATGAGCTGACCCGGTGACCTGCGGACGAACTGTGGTTTACCTTGATCATTACTTTCCCCCCACGAAGGAGAGAGCCAGGCTGCCTTCAGAACTGCGTCCTCCCCTCTGTACAAATGGCGGGCGCGTCCGTCCATGATAACCTGTGCACCTCTACCCACAGTCTCTGGCACCCCACCCTGATAATCTCCCCTACTACCCGGAGCCGCAATCTCTTGTTCGTGCCACTATCCCTTTACTGACATTACCCACGGGTCGTTATTATCACTATCTCAGTCAGAGCGATGGCCTTCGTTGAAAATTTATGTCCATTCTGCGTTATGGCAGTGGCAGTGGCAGTTCCTCGGACGCCGCATAGTAAAAAAAAAAAAAATTGATTAAGAGGAATTACATATTCAATGTCTGTTATCAAAGTCACGAAGCATGCGAAGTCGTTTAGATCTACCGGAATGGAAGTCGATGTTCTGTCATCTGAATGAATGTTGCGGTTAAATGGAGATTGAAATTAAGCGGGCTGCGATAAAGAAAGACGACTTTACTGTATCTTGGACTCTCCGACGGAGCAGCATTCTGTCTCCTCCATCTCCCCCCCTCCCCTCTTTCTTTCAACACCTGCCCCTGTCGTGTCATCCCTGTGCCTTATGACTTGTCTCTGTTCAAAGTTCAATTTCATGAAAATGTCTCTTATTCAGTCATGCAGTTATCGCCTAGAGGAATTTTTTTTTTTTTTGGGGGGGGGNGGGGGGGGGGAAGAGGGGCTGGGTGGAAGGAGAAGGGAATCAGTTCTGGTCTGTTGGTATTTTTTAAGGTGGTGGGGAAGCGGGCAGTTAATCGAATTTTTGTCATTGTTTTGTTGACCGCCCTCATATCGTCTAGCACGGCCATAATAAAACTTGTTTAAATTTGTTTACTTCTTAAAGCAAAAGCCTGTGATAATGTCGATAAAGCTAGAACAAAATAATATGAAAGAGATAGGGGTCAGGTAGAGACGCGCTAACAGTTTGATTTCGTTACATTTTCGTTTAAATGAGAGGAAGAGTGGAGGAAATTCTTACCAATAAGGTATCAGGAAAAGAGTAGGTGCGTTTATAGTTGCGGTTGTAGAAAAGTAAAGAAGGCAACGATAAGGATTTCCGTAACATAAGCAGTCACTCAGGCACTGGATCTGTGCAATGCTCCGCCTGACCATAGCGATGTAACAAGCAGTCAAATTGAAATTGAGAAGATAGGGTGAGGCGAGGCAGAGAAACGGCCTTGACCTTGCCTTAAGAGTTCAGTAGGTCAGAATGTGGTCAGCAGGTTTTGCCTGACTCTTAGCGAAGTGGACCAGAACAGTAACTGACCACAAACCTTGTTCAGTCATGCAGCCTTGAATTGTGTCCTAGTTACCACTCAGATATGGGGCTCAGGTCTCATTGAATAACATTCAATATGCTGTAGGTGCACTGGTAGATTATTAGACTGGAGTGGTGCAGCCCCATTTCGCCATATGTCATACGTCAGTATATGCTTTGAAGTCCCTGAACATGCTTTCCCAGCACAAGATACTGCTGCAAAAATTAAAAAGGAAAAAAAAAGCTTATTTTGCTTATGTTGTAATCATATGTGTATTGAAAGTAATATCGATGAAATTAATAATTATCACAAGCCATCAACATTATTATCTATCATACAAATGTGTTAATTAATAATTAACATAAGGCATCAACATTATCATAGATCATACAAAATACGCTGATCCCTCGACTAAAAATATTAGGCCAGATGGAATTGTCCTGATGGACGAAAACGATAACATATTGCTGTATTATTTTATTTTTTTTTTGCTGTTATTTAAAATGAATTAAGCTGATTAGTTTTATATCTCCATTTGGGGCCCAAAGTATTTTCTCCTTTTGCTTTGCGGTATTAGGTTTGAATTTCAGGTCTGACTATCTAAAAGTGTATTTGTTCAAACTGTGCAGTAAACTGGTATTAATCAGAACATTATCCCATTTATATCATATCAGTAATTTAAGGTTCTGTTATATCATTCGTTAGTTACTAAAGTCACTTCACTGTTCACGACACTTTTAGAACGTTTCAACCTTGTTAACATCTTTGCTCTCGGGGACTATTTCCATATACCCAGGAATCATGAATAGAGTATAATTATTTAGACTTCATTACCAAGTATCAACTATAATGATCCATTCTTGCGACCCTGTTGTTCCTAAACTTCAAAGTACAGTATTACCGATATACGGCGAAATAGAGTTGGTACTTGTCGGGTGTTTCTTACACAAAGGATTGACTACTGATTACATGTTCTTTGAGTGTATGAAGTTCTGCAGTGCTGTCAGTTCAGTTATAAATGGAGCACACCTAAAACGCTTAGTACGTATAACGGATGTTGAGTATAGTATTTCTGGTCTCGATGTTTTCTTCTCTTAGGTATGTGTTCGGCTTAATACGTATTTCTTTTGATCGCTTTCGAGGTTTAGGCATTATCCGTGTTCCACTGTATTTGTAATCGGACCCAAAATTAATCGAAGCGATTTCTGTGTTTATTATTTTGTACAATATTTAAACCGCCCAAGTCCAGATGGCTGCTGGATGCAGAAAAAAAGTACCATTTTTAACAATGTAGAATGCAGGAATTTAGCTTCAATATCTGTCGCGCAGCATATTCTAGTAGGTTGGATTTCTAAATCCTGATCACGGTCGTGTTGCAAGTGCCTTGGGAAAGCATTTCCCTCATATTTTCCTTGGTCCATCAGTCTCTAAATGGCTATCTAGTATAGGCAGTGAAAGATATTGTCAGAATCCTAGTGATCAGCGCTTGTAAATGGCAGAGAGTTGAAAAAGTCCTAGAGTGATCAAGCCTGCTTGGATAATGATAGTGTGAAGTGGCTTGAGCGGGTATTGGCTGGATAGGAGACTTATAAACCGCTTTGCAATAACATTCTGTTCGAACTTTCATACGGTCATATTATGTTCGCTACCGCAGTACTGCAATGTTATCTTAATGTAGCCATTGTGTAAGCTACTTCAATAACATTAAGTATGGGGGCTTAAGAGTGTCATCTGGTCAACTGGGTGGAACAGATCAAAAGTGAAAATAGGTCAAGGACATGCTGAAGTATATAGTCTGTTGGATGCAGAATATGTGAGATGATCACATTAATGTCGGGTCAGATTCTGTTGGAGGATATTAATTTGGATATATGAGCCGCTGTTTTACAAGGGCCAACCGTTCACACGATAATGATTGCGGAGACGCGCTAGGGAGGAAATTTAATGTTAAGGGGAGACACGTTCGTTCCTCAGAGGCTGTTTGTAATGCAGAAAACATGGTGCGCAAAAATGCGTCAGAGTTTCTATGCAAAATTGCACACCAGAATACAGAATGGGACTTTTTATCCTTCCATTACAGGATGATGACCTCAGAGCAGCTGATATTTGCAGGTAGCACCAGTAAGAGGTGTCTGATACTAGATTCCATCCATATCTCCTCCATACGTCTGTGCGTGTTCATACATGGGCTTACCTGGATTTCCGGTCTGACCACAGTTACTGCATTATATTATTCTTAATTCCATGTAATTCTGTGTCTAGACAGAACATCCAGAAAAGCCCGTGTATGAATATGCATGGAAGTACCTCAGAGACGTGGGTGAAGTCTGGAGTCAGATAAGTGGTGCAATCGTAAATAGTGGTTGTTTTAAGATCATTATCCATACTGGAGAAAAATGCACCATTCAGCACTTTGTTATGCAATTTTTGCATGTAAACTCCAATGCATTTATGGTGATGTGTTGCGTACCATGTTTCCTGCTTTACAAGCTGTAAGAAATAGCTGTATCCTCTCATAATGGTGTTTGTTGCTTTAAGCGAGTGAAGTGTGCTATGATTATGCTGGGCCCTGAATTGCACGAACAGAAGAAGCATGACCCCGTGTCTCTGATAATAGACAGATATCTATCTACAGATACCTATCATCTTCGTGCCTTTTTTTATTTTTAATTCCTTTGTGTGTTCTGCGGCAATGCCATTGTGATGATTTCTGTAGAGGGCGTAAAGGATGATGACATTGTGCCCTACTTAAGATTTAGAACCGGGAAAGCTACCGGAACGAAATCCTGAGGTAGTCCATAATATCTCTAAGGTTAGCAGGTTAGCTGTGGAGGCGAAACAGAATGCTAATGTTTGGGTCGTCGCGGCCAAGCGTTATGCTGCCAGACAATTCATCCTCCTACGCCACTGTTCATTAGTGGGTAGTCCAGTAAATCACATTGCAGGGTAAGTCTTTTCATACGGTAACTTTAGCCACACACCCTTGCATGCTTGTCAAACTCGCATTCAAAAGTCCCAACTGTTTTTAACTTTGGATAAGAAATCTGGATAACAGAAGTTTTGGTAACGCACCTTAAAAATCTTGGTCGGATGGTCTGAAGGGTTTCAGCGTCCACTGTTTTTAACAAAGTGGCTTTGGCTGGAGACCGAAGGTACCTCCATGTGTTGCAATCAAATTTGGGCTGCTCAATACCACTGTCGTGTCCAGCATTAACTATAATGTACGTCCTTATTTGTGCGATCTTTGTTTGTCGACCACCTGTTAAACGCGATCTGGACATCCTTTTCCATGTCCCAGATAGTATAAAATGTCAGAATAAATACTGAATAAAGCGAGCGCTTGGTGACTTGCTTGAAACCTCGTAAGGGTTGTTCAAGAGGTTCAGGCAGAACTTGGAGATGAAAAGGGTTTCTTTGTAGTTTCAATACTCGATTTGTCATCAAGTTACTAAACGGTAATTTCAAGACCAGCCATCAAGATCTATGAATTTAAGAACCAGATGAAAATCATCGACATTATGCACAATATCTTTCACTGCCTATACAGAGCAGTGGGTCCTCACGAATTCAGAATTCCGAGAACCTGTCCACAACTTCACGTTTATGAGGTGATCGAGTTTATCAGTAAAGGCGAAACACCGGATCGGAACATTGCAACAAGTATTTGGACTGGTGAACCATTTCCTGAAATTTTCTGGAGCATGCTTTGCTGAACAAAAAAGGAAAAAAATGAGCTAGTGCGCATAATATAAACTTCAAAACTGATTGCCCCAGTGAGGGCTATGTTGTTTTTTTTGTGAATATTGGTTGAAGTATTAACAAATTGAAGAAAGCCAGCTCCTTTTTTTTTGTTTCGCTTCACCAAAAACTGCACCTTGTTGGCTCGCGCTGCGAGACTAATTGCCGACCACGTTCCACAGGCACGTGGAGAAGTCACCACACCTTTTCTGCATTCCCTGCCCGTCTACAAATACGCGAGTTGTCTGAGTATACCAGATTTGAGGTCTCTTAAGTCATGCGGTAGGTCAGTCAGGCTGAGCACGAAATAAGCCAGACTAATGGTAAAAATATATCCCTGCTAATCAAGGTATTTCAACCTACTTCCTTGTCCATCTACGACATTATGCACAATATCTTTCACTGCCTATACAGAGCAGTGGGTCCTCACGAATTCAGAATTCCGAGAACCTGTCCACAACTTCACGTTGTATATAATAGACACAATAAATGGCAGTTCGAAATGATTACTGCAGGATTTGATGACGACTACTATCGTTATAAATGCCCGATACATCCACAATTCACACCTAAACTCTGGCGTAGGCTGAATCGTGAAACTGAATCTTTCTAAGTCGGTCATTATTTGGTGTTTATCAACAACTAAGTAAGGGCAATTGACGTTATCCGGANCCAGCAGAATGCCACGCCAGTGACGCGAATTTCTGGAAAGTTTTTGACTTTACAGCAGTTAGGTTTGGTTGTTTAGTTACTTTATTCTTTTAATGGAAATGGGCATTGCTTGCTGTAAAGTTGGCTGGTTTTTGTGTTGTTGTTTTTTTTCAGAAACTAGCGTAACTGATATGACATTCTACTGGAATTGCCGAGAACGAACGAACACACACACACACACACACACACACACACACACACACACACACACACACACACACACACACACACACACACAAAAAAATTGGTTTCCTGAGAAAGGAGATGATTTTTGTAGGTCATATTATTACTAAGCTGATCAGTGTTCACATCCAGTATTTGATCTGTCTTACAAGCTTGACAGTGGGACTAAATTAATTATCCCAGGTCGGTTATTATGTGGTATTTACCAACGTCTGGATGAATTGCTTAGTTCTCCGAATTGTGAGATTATTTTTATAGGCCATGTTATTACTAAGCTGACCATCAGTTGACATTTGATCTCTCGCGCAAGCTTGGCTGTGAGACTGAACTTGATAGTGAGACTAAGCTGATCTGGCCGGTCACTATTTGGCTATTTACCAACATCCAGATTAACCCCAATAAAAAGTTCGCTAGTTTTCCAAATAGGGAGATGTAAGCCATGTTTTGTATCCAGCTGACCACTAGTCACAGTTGGTATCTGATCTGAAGTGCAGACTTCAGACTCCATGAGATTAAATTATTCTAGGTTAGTCATTATTTTGTATTTCACAGTGTCTATAATAGTTTGAACTCTCCTCCCCCNAAAAAAAAAAAAGTTTATTTTTCAAATTTGGAAACGATTGTTCTAGACCATGCATTCATTACGCCTCTCAATATTCACAGTTTGGCACCAGAGGCCAACCTGTCAGGAACGCGTTACACAGAGACGGAATTCCTCTGGGCAGTCCGATATGTGTTTATTACCATCTACTATGGGAAAAGAAAACATAATTTTGCACCTTTTATTTTTTTTTTTAATTATGGAGACGGTGCTTGTGGATCTGCTCTGTTTTCAGTAAACTCATCATTATCGTTATCACCATGAAGAGAAAAATATAGCGTGCGTGTGCCAATGCCATAATGTAGATGGGATTATTGTCATTTGTACATAGGCCATCTATTCTTCTGTTTCATGTTTGCTCGTTTGTACTTACAGTACCTGAGCTAAATAAACTTATTGTTATTGTGTATGAGAAGACATAGAGAGTAATAATATCTATTAGAGCAGTGCTCTTGGGCAGACCTACTGAATGATTCAGAACTAAAATAGACTCCGCTTGATCGGAATCCGAATAACTGCAACTATCACTTTATGGCAAGCTATTTCCCAGAACAAAATGCTCGATTTCTTTATAAAAGTATTGGACAATGGCAACTCCTTTTAATCGCAACTTTTTTTTCCATTTGCCCGAGAAGTCCCAATTAGACGGGAGTTGACTGTAACCGTAAATTATCCCTGTCACATGTTTGTGAGCTTGCGGCTATTTCTCCTCCTTTTTAAATTAAATATCAGACATACACATGCACAGTTGGCACCAGATCGCCCCTGGGTGGGGGCCTAAATTTGAGACTGCATTGGTCTATTCCAGGTGACCAACAGTTGACATTTAATAGTGGGTCATTTTCTTGAAAATAACTCTAGAATCCGATAGGTGGCGCATTAGATTTTCAGGCACTCTTGAACTCTAAACCATTGTTACTTTAAATATTGTTCAGTGTCCAGTATAGTCCATATATATCGTTATATATTTCACTCTGGTATGTGTCAACGGACGGTTGTGTGGGTATGTATGAAGGTGTGGTTGCGTGTGTGGTCAGGTAATGTGTATGACCTGAAATGAAATTTAATGTTGAATGTGAAATGTAATTTATTGTTGAATGTGTATCAACTGTGAACGGAATTTCCCTCGTGGATATTAAAGTTTATGTTATCTTATCTTATCTTATCTTATCTTATCTTAATAACATGTCTATGCCATAATTCCATGCAACAAACTTCAAACCCGGGATTCTTAGAGGTACCTAGCCTTTTCACGCAAATTTGAAAACGTAAAAGTGGATAAAAAGGCTCAGGGAATATGACATGACAGCGTTCAAGTAATAGATGTGTTTTAAGAATAATCAGTGAGCGCGCTAGGGATTATAATGAAACAGGTCCATCTTTATTATCATAATCATCAATTTTATGCGTGCACAACCCTAAGGAAATATATGTCTTGAAATCGGAGAGCTTGTTGCTAGAACTCGGTAAGGACACTTTTCAACGTTTTTGGAAAAAAACAGGGATTGGATATATGAGCATCTGCTCCTCATAATTATATTTTTATTTATTTCAAATGTCACAACTCTTAAAAGAATTCACATATCAAGCTCAAATTTGCTTTCAGTAAATAAATTTTAAAAAAGATATTCATTTTGCCAACGAAAGTGCACTAGCTGATGTTTTGAAAAATGCTCTTCAAGTCTGGAGAGTAAGGTATAATTATTCCAAGTATAATGTATACTTTCGGGCACCGTTATCCGTGGTTATTTTTTTTTTGGTCCACCCCATGAATCTGCCACCACCTGTATCATCATCATCATCATCATCATCATCATCATCAACAACAACAACAACAACAACAGTAACAACAAGACAACAATAATATTAACAACAACAGCAGCAAGGCAACAACAACATTAACAACAACTGTAACAACAGCATCATCACCATCATAATTTTTTTGTAAGGAAACCCACTAAATAGTCTTTTGATGGAAATAAGAAATCAGGCCGCTAAGTTAATATAACCGGCGAAGTTTGATATGCATATGACATAAAACTGTCATTGCGATACAATATTTCGGCGAGAGAGTTGGATCGAAATTATTTGGCTGACCCACCGGTAGCTTATTACCCCACTTTTATTTTTATTTTTTTGCCGACCCTCTCCTAACATAACAAACCCTCAATTTGTGAGAATAACATGATTGTTAACGGATACTCGGAATCCGAAATCGCTCAGTCAATACCAAATCCTTGTCGTTGACGGGAGTATGTATTACTTCTACTCGAGCGCATCCCGATTCAGAATTCGAATATCATTTGGGCAATTACCGGCTGTCAAGAATCGGCGGGAAGTTGTGGGCGCAGATGTGTAGGTGGAGACTGCGGCTTCCATTCATTTCAAAATGGCGGCCACTCTCTGACAGTATTGGAGACACGAACGCAAACAATTATTATGAAAGCAGTTGTCTGTGAAACTGTGTCAGACGGGGCACCAGATTTCAAAAACGGATTCTTTCGAAAATACCTTTGTTATTTTGGTTTTGTTGCTGGATAGTTCTTCAGAAATTCATTACACTTTTGTTGCTGCTGTTGCTGTTGTTGTTGTTGTTTTTATTGTTTTGTTTTTGGTGCGACTCTGATTACAGGATGGATTTACAAAATTGAGTCACTCCATGATTTTTTGGGGTTTTTTTTGGTCGACAATGCAGCAGATGTCGTAATATTTTCAGGGATGCATAGCGATTTAAGAAAATATATCCATTCATGAAAGGTAAATGGAGTTTTAGATTTGTTTTATCTTCCCAAAGCTGATCCTGGTTTGACCAGACATAATATTATGAGAAGGAAATAGACACGTTTCTCTCTGCGAGAACGCCAACGTAGGAGTAGGAAATTACACTTCGTCTAGCTGATTTCACATTTGTCTTAGTCATTTCGTTAAGTTTTGAGAAACTGAGCGCTCTGAACCTGTTGCTTCAAGCAAAACAATCAGTTATCAGGCAGGTGCGGTGTAAGTCAAAACTCTTTAAATAGGAAAAGAAGATAAATGGAAGATCATAGTAATATAAACAACTCGCATTTTTTTTTAATTAGCAAAAGTGTGGCAAAATGGCGAAGCCTCAGCTCTTTCACTGGCCAGTGTGCCGAAATAAGTTTTGAAATTGCTCATACACAAATGAAAGTTTTGAAATTGCACATCCGGGAGCATCTTGAACTGGTTTTTAACCCAGTTTCGGAAATGAAAAGAGTGAATTCTTGAAATCCATTCTGTTTACCCCACATTTATTAAAGATTTTGATTATAAATAGATAATAGTTTTGCAATAAATGAAACTGCCATTGAAAGAAATATCAGGTGTTGCCTTCGTGCGTAATTGTTACTGTTGCGCATTTCTGGAATTGTGTGCCACGTCGTTACACTCGAAATTCCACTTTTGCCTAAGTTGTTTTTTTTTGTTTTTGGATGATTTTATACTATTATAATCCTCTTTTCGCCTTTAAATACAAATGCGAAGTTTTGACTTGATATTATACCCCAGTTTTACAGCTGAACCCCCACACCTGCTTTGAGCAACAGGTTGAGAGCATTAAATTTCTCAAAACTTCAAAGGAGCGTGGTGACATAGTCAGTGGCGAACTGTGTTGCTCGGTATACTCTTTCGCACAACATTACCGCTAGCTTTGTTTGCTCTGTCATTCGCATTACTCAGTTTCATTACTCTCATTACCATTGAGGTATTCCCAGTGGTTACTTTGCGCCAGCGTGCACTCATAGGGAACATTGTCAGATCCCACTTAAACACAGTCCCGTTCATATAGACCGATCTAGTTTTGAAAAAACCGGTCTTAAGTTTCTTTGATTTCAGAAATTCCACCACCGCACCAAAAGTTATAATAATATACGGCATTTCTCTGAAGCCATATACAGTAGATGTGAGTATGACATTGATCTGCTATCGACTACCATCAACCATTCCTCGGACCAAGGCTATGTTATACATGGTCGATGTTATCCATTACAGTTGACTCTATATAAGTCGAAATCGCATGGGTCGGGCTTCTTTTGAGTCGACTTTTTTTTTTCATGGATTTCTTGTACAAGACAAGGATGTCAACAGTGGACGGAGCGAAATAGGTGTCCGGCTTAAAAAGGAACCGTGTTAAAAGAAGTTTAACTGTAGTGTGAAAGAATCAAAAATGTACTTTTCAGTCGTGACTTGGGGAAATTAGCTTTCCTTTGCTCCAGATCCTTTGTTCACCTTTGTGAATACCTTCACACTGTGATTATTCTAATTGTGTTTAATTTTAGCAGTGGAGCAGATTATTTCACAAAGTCCCAATTCCCCATTTTCTTTCTCGACCTCCGCATCTCGGGAAACGCTGTGTCAATATTCCTCTGTGTATCCACATCCCGTTTTGTCCCGCGCGCTATAGTGTGGGCTACATCTGATGTCATCCTTTCTTGACTAAAAGCAGTAAGCTAAACAGCTGAAAATACATTACCCAGCAGTTTAAAGGTAACTAGGCCATTAAGATTTTCTCGTTTGTGCAGCGAGTAAACCTAACAGAAATGATGTCTGCACTTTAGAAGCAATCAGCGATATAAATGATGTTTGTTTTTTTTTATCATTGTTAGTGTATTTTAAATCGAATCCTTTATCTTGTTTTTTTCTTTGGTTTGTTTTGAAAATGTGAGTTTGATTTGGTCTAGGGATTTATAGCAACAGCTTAAAAGTGCACGGATACACTAATTGTGTCATGAAGTCTCCAGCGATTTGACTTCATTAGTAATGTCTGTTGTTATTTATGGTCTGCTTTCTCTGTCGATAACTACACACTGGAGGGCACCTTAACCTTTGATTTACCGGATTGTCACCGCATGTTTCAGATTTTTTACCGCATCACCCGCTATAGTCCTTTCATTTCCCTTTCAGAAAACTCTTTACTTGTGATTTTATGTGCGTGAAATAGTTTGTTTTTTGTTTTTTGTTTTTGTGACGCTTTGTTGGTTTCTACAGAGTTATTGCTCTTGACAGGGTATATTTAAAATAAGACACAAGATGCTAAGGCTGATGTTTATAGGGTTAAATACTTTGCACCTTGTTTGGTATACCAAGATTTAAAAAACAAAATCCTACTAGGAGGGATGAGTAGTTTAATTATAACTAAGAAAGAAGCGTGAAAAACATTTTGCACATGAATACCTAGATGTAATAAGATTGTCCATAGAGAGCAGACAAAACAGATAATAATCAATTCTGGATTTGGGGATGGAATGTAGTGAATCTTACAGTGGACCTTTCTTTGAGACAATATCAGTTTTGTAATCATCTTTGGATACTTTTAATTACGGTCGCTTTATAGAAGTGTTGTTGGTCTGTGCAGCAGCATTGCTGTGCCAGCACCTATAAAGCCCTACAAGTTAATGAAAATGTCAACTGTTAGAAAAATATGTAAATGATTAGACGCCCAGTCACATGATGTTTGTTCGTGTTTCGTGATGTCTCGCTGCTGCTGCATCATTATTATTGTTATTATTAATTTATTATTATTATTATTATCATGATAGCATTTGTTAGAATCTGCAGTAGTTGGATGATTGTCTGATTGAAGAGAGTCGCTTGCAACGGGTTATCCTCAACTGGCATTTCTTTAGTGGTCCACACGGGCTATAAAAGAAGAGGGGAGACATGATATTGACGGGACACATCACTAAGTTGAATTCAACCTCACGCTTCATATTGGAGCGATATTTTTCCAAATTTCACTGCTAACACATTTCACACTGCTTCGAAACTTTGCGGATTACTGTTTGCAATCCCTCCGAATGTTACGGTACAAAAAATTTTTAATTCATAAATACTTCTAGTATTTGAAATATGACAACAAATCCATATGAACCGAGACAGTGTCCACGGCCATATTATGTAGGCGGGGCTTGCATTCCGACAACAGCGATCGGATGACGCAACTTTAATCATACAGAGTGAAAATGGCGCAGCTTTACTCCTACAGAGTGAAAATGGCGCAGCTTTAATCTACAGAGTGAAATTATGCAGCTTTAATCATACGGAATGAAAATGGCGCAGCTTTAATCATACAGAGTGAAAATGGCGCAGCTTTAATCTACAGAGTGAAATTATGCAGCTTTAATCATACAGAATGAAAATGGCGCAGCTTTAATCATACAGAATGAAAAATGAAGACTGGAGGGTTATGAAGGTTGGAGGAAAAGATAAGAATCTTTAAGCAGAGTCCAGCAATAGTTTTAATGATTTTTTTTCTTCTTCTTGCAGGTAACGATTTCATTTGGGGGAAGACCAACCCAGGAAAGATATGTGAAGGTAAATACATTACTCTTTCCCTCTCTCACTTTCCCTCTGTCCTTCCTTCCTTCCCTCTCTCTTTCTCTCTCTCTCTTTCTCTCTCTCTCTCTCTCTCTCTCTCTCTCTCTCTCTCTCTCTCTCTCTCTGCCCCTATCACCTGTTGTACTGCTGCATTAGATACATTTTTGGGTGTCCCTTCTCCAAAACCTCTGGGATGGGAAGACGCCTGATCACTGTCCCGCCCCCCC
>JAWQUT010000029.1:318006-331382 GCA_033807755.1 Ellobium chinense
CCCACCTCCCACACATACACACCCCAGTACATACTACCACGGGCCACATATTTCTTCAACTTTTTCTTTTCTTTCTGCCGATCATCATCATCAAAGTGCCAAGTAAGCAGAAATCTCAAGCAAAGAGCTGGCTCGATCCCTGAATGCAGCGCCCGATCAATAGGGTCGAGAGCAGACTGGGATCAGCCCAGCCCGATGTGGGAGGTGGGAAGGGGGGGAGGTGGAAGACGTGACAGGACGGATCCTCGCAGAGCCTATCACAGGAGAGGATTTCGGAGAACTCTGGTCTACTCTCAGCCCAAAAATCATTACTTTTCTCCTCAGCCAGTCAGGAAACCTCTCTGATCTCGACGTGGTTTCATTTCTCTTAAGATTTGAAGAGGGGAGAAAAAAAAATTGTTAAAATTCGTGTTGAAGTGAAAAGGAATGACATTTTATCGCCATATTGGGAAAGTGAAGTGTGCCAACGTTTTCATGCCATTGATTTTTTTTTTCTTGAATAAGTAGTTTATGCTGTCCAGAAAAAAGAAATGAAAAGCCCGAAAACTTGTTATGTATTCAAATTTTGTGTGTTTGATGGGAAGTGTGTTAAATTTTTTTTTAGTTATAAAGGTAAAGCAAAAGAACTTTAAAAAATTTCAAATAATTATTTTTACCACCCCCCCCCCCCCCCCNCCCTCCCCAAAATATGGAACTGTTAAGAATGACATTTACACGAAAAGATAAAGCTTAGTTGTTTTTTCGTGTTTTTTTTTTTTTTTAATATAAGGTAATACTTTTTCTTGCGGTTGTTGTTTAAAGGAAAAGAATGGCTATATTGTGTTAGAAAAATAGTTTATATGTTTACACTGTATTTTTGTGTGTCAAGCCTTGTTGGCTGGACGGCCAGATTACTCCGTGGTGAGTATTTTGGCCGGACAACTAGATGGAAATATCTTAAGAGTGGTGCCCAACCGCTTTGGCGCTGATACCGACCCACCCGCAGAGCAAAAATGCGTAAAATATGGCCGCAGAGCAAAGTTACTTAAATGTTTTACTCGTCTTTGTGAACGTCCATACATGTCATTTATTAAGATGAGACATGCACTCACGTTAAAGTTACGTCATATCGTCACGCTCATTCTACAGTCGCCGAATTCTTTTTGTTTTATGATTTGAATTGTTTATGTTGCCACGTTCATCCATTTATCTTCTTTTACGTATTACAATAGTGAAGAGTTCTGACTTGTTATGACGTCCTGATTTTACAAGCGAAACCATACCTGCCTCATTGCTTTGCTTTGAGCAACAGATTGAGAGCCCCAAATTTCTCAAAACCTCAAAAAATGACCTAGGCAAATGTGGAACGAGCAAGGCGGTATGACCCTCCGTGTAGTGCAAAACGGACCCGCACGCTTAATAGGTTGGGCTGTCTTTCGTCTGTTGCCTCGCTCTCCGAATAAAAAGTTTCCTGTATAGTCTACACCAAATGCTCGATGGTGGTCACATAAAGGCAAAGCATGAAAAGATGCATTGAAGCCAACATCTACAACCTCTATGGATTGGAATAAACGGCATGTCGATAAACAACATTTGCCAATAACGAGTCAGCCTGGCTTTAACCTTGTCCCCAAACACCTGATACTATTCCATCCAGACCAATATGTCTTGTAAAAGTGCAGCTGCACGTGTAATCCGATCCCTTTAGACCAGTAATCCCGCTTTAGAAATGAGCAGGGAGCATTAGGCTCTCTCCGCGCATGCTTAACGCTTGTCTATGTTGGCGTACATTGTTGTATTTCACATGAACAAAGTTGAAAGGAAAACGGGATTGCGTTCAGTCTTTTTTATTGCCATGAGGAGGAGACTTTGATTCCACATCAGATCCCCACCTTCTTACATTTTGAAGCTCCCACAGAAATTTGGATACTTGTGTCAAAACGACGCAAAATTCTGGGGGAAAAAAAATCATACGAAAATTTGCGTTTGCCTTAATTTGAGAGATATGTATGCTAACCAGCACGTATATGCATTTAATATTGCATGATAAAAGTGGGTTTCGAAAAGTTTTTTTTCTTTCTCCGGGAAAACGGTCGACAACGGAATCTGAGCAACGGTGTGTCGTAGTATAGAAATAAGCAGAATGCTTTAGGCCTTTTCGGGCACGTTAACAATCCATTTTTACTGGTTGTGTCTGTGGGCGGATAATGCACGAAGTTCAGAGAAAAATGGAATTGTGTTCAGCCGTTTTATTGGCTGAGGAAACTTTAGTCCATATCAAAAAGAGATGGTAGAGTGTCGAAAATTTTCGGAAAACCGAAAGCAAATCTGATTTTAAAAATAACAAGTCAGGTATTCTAACCTGAAAACAAAGTATATGAAATTGTAGGGGGAAAATAATTATGACAAGGAAACTTCCAAATTGAACAAAGACCCTTATCGGTATGCTGATCTTGATCTCCGAAATATTGCCACAAGCCTTTATCATCCCTAATCAAAGCATTACGTGCTTAAATTTTTGAGGTCGCGCAGAAATTGGGATAATGTCATCGCAACCGGTGTTGAGATTTTATTTTAGCTCTCCTTCCCACACCTGCTCCCCCTCTCCCCCCCCCCCCCCCCCCNAAAATGGAATGAGATGAAAGTTACACCCCCATGTGAATGTGATAATTGGACTCCCGCAGTTTTGTTTTTTTTTTAGGGCAGGTTTAAACATGAAAAAGAGGTAAACATGGCCATTATTTCATAGCATAGTTTGATCCAGCNGGGGGGGGGGGGGGGGGGGGGGGGGGAGGAGGAGGAGGGGATGAGTATTTCTTGGCGTTTTTTAGTCGGGGAGTCAAAATCTAGGGAGTGAAAATACAACGCCACATCGGCTCAAAATTCTGCACAAAATGACACCAAAATTTGCATTTGACTTTATTTATGGTTTTGTGACAGTACTCGTCAACACGAACGAGGTAGGCCTATAGATTAATCAGATCTTTTGAGTTCTTAAAACGATATTTTAAAAAACACCCGACAGCATATGGGGTTTCAAGGTGTACATAAGGGTAAAAAAAATCATCGACAAATGTAACTTGAGCACCGGTGTGTCACAGTATATGACCCAGGTCACACGGAAGATATGCGGTCGAAACGACCAAGGGTTTCCAATTTTTTGACTGTCTTAGCAGCAGGCATACTCTTGCGCTGTTCACAGATTTATAGATGTCCCAAAATGCGACAAAGTTGCGCAGGTCGATATGAGTGTGTTCTGAAGTGAGATTTTCGTGTTAAATAACATACAGTCTTCTGTTCAACAAAATTTGCTTAAAGATAGGTGGCCCACTGTATTATGCACTGGATCATTGTACGTTCTGTATACAGTACAATTTTAACATATTATTAGCTGAGATGTTCCGGCGCTACCCGAGAATAGGGAAAAGGAAGGGACAGCGAACTTATTTCACATCTACATGCACTCATGTTACATTATTTTCTTGTAGCAATTTCATTGGAGAAGACATATCTAGAAATTTGGTCTCGTAACACCAATTTGGCAACCCTTGCCTGCAAACTGAACAGGTTTATCTGACCAGTATCAGGTTTTAAAAAATGGAGCGTCGCGGTGGGGATTTTCCAGGACTTTGTTTACAACACAGATTTATTTTAAAAGAAACTTGAGAATGGACCATCTCCTGGGCAAAAGGAACATGCATATAAAATTTCACGTAATACTGGGAAGAAATGGCTGCTGGGTGGCTCTTTAAAAGACGAGCAAATAATGTTTTTCTTTAAATGATAGTTGCTACTCGTTGCTTTGCTGTGATATGTGGTTAGAAACATCTTTCCATATTCGTGTAAAATGTTTGGTGTTCAATAACATACTCAGTGGTAGACTAGTAAATTTAATGTTCCCAGCTCTTTGTGAACACATCTAGGACTGGTTGGCTCGTTGGACGAACTCGATTTCGCCGTAAGTGAGTGAGCGTTTGTCAGTGATTTAGGAAAGAAATGGGGGTAGGGAAAGGCTTCGGGTACGGCGAAATGGAGAACTCCAGGCTCGTTGGTGTCGCTTCGTAGTCTTTTCACTGTGTGCTGATTTTCATTATTATGAATGACTCGTATTTTTGTTGGAAAACACGCTCTTTCCGCATTTGTCTCTTTTTTTTTTTAATTTTTTTTTTTTAATTTTTTTTTTTGTGGAGATTTTGAGAAATAAAGCGATCTCAACCTATTGCTCAAAGCAAAACAGTGAGGCAGATGTGGTTTAGCTGTAAAATTGGGATGTAATAACGAGTCAGATCTCTACCTTTGTTTTAATAGGAAAAATAAGATTATAATAACATCTTAAGGCATTGTTTAAAGATATATTAATTAGGCAAATATGGAATGGGCGTACTGATGTTTATTTGAAGCATGACTGAGGTCTCAGTAACTTTCAGTGCGGTTGCAATTTAGTAATCTAGTAACTTCTTTTTAAATATTTGCAGTGAACGCTGGTAGCTAGTGGCGGCTCATAACCCCAAAAAATTATCCGTGTAACCTCTTCCTCCCCTACCCCTCCTCTACCCCTCCTATGCCGTACATCTTCAAAAAATAACATAAACTAGAATCTAGACTATTTCAGATCGACTACTTTCGCTCTAAATATGGCTGTTGAAGAGGATAACACAAAGCTGAAAATCGAAACAAAAAACAAAAAAAAAAACAAACAGCCATGACTAAAAGAGTCTGCGAGTTTTGCTTGATCTCTGTAGTCATAGAAATCACTTAGAAAGTTTACCTGGCACTGCACGAGTTGCAGCCAAATGACAAATCGTCACTGCTGATAGCAAGACAAAAATGTGATTTAAGACTAAGTTAATGTCATTTGAAAATGTGGGCACCTGCCACAAAAAAAGTGATTGGCATTTCGATCCTTGTGAGTTGTTCTTCGACTGTTTAATAATTTGGAATTTAAAAGAGTCCACGTGCTAGGTCTGGCAAGACAGAATTATTTAGCTGGTGAAACTCAATGTCCCCACCCTGTTTCATGTCTCACTAAAAACAGTAATGGACAATTCCATCAGAATGCCAGGTAAGTTACGCACATTTCTGAAAAGCTTTGATTTGACAGCAATTAGTTCTGGTTGTTTCTAACAGCTAGGGGTTGATTTATTATTTAAATATGAACGAAAACTGGTTGTTGTAAAGTCAGTTGCTGGGTTTTGGTTGTTTTTTTTTTCAGAAATTAACCTTCAAAACATCTTTTTAAAGGTATGGGACGATTTTTAAGATATTCTGGTCAAAATTTCCGGACGAAGTTTTGGAAGCTAGAGAGAGAAAGAAAGAAAGAGAGAGAGTGAATGTGGATGTGAAGAAATCTGAAACACGAAAGATTGAAAATGGTGCAGGATGTCTTTGTGGTTAGCTCCACCTGTAAGAACGCAAACAACGATTTTGATGGACAAGAGACAATGCCAGCTCCATAGTTAACCCACTTGCCACATGCAAACTATGGTCAAAGCCCAGTACCAAGTAACCGAACAATTCTTAACCCCGTGTAACGGGACACGAATCCACTATCCACAGTGCACTTGTGTGAGTTATGCCTCCATAAGGAAATCTTTTCATTTTAGTGAGGGTCGGAATAAAAGACAGTACTGAAATTTAAAAAAAGATAATGGATGGATTTTTTTTCAATGTTCCTTATACATTAAAAAAAATATATATTGGCATCGAGGATCGCACATCAAACTCTTGGTTCTTAAAGGGACAGGAATAGATATTTACTTCACAGCCTGATAAATCCACATAATTTTCTCAAAGATTTGAACTGCGCACATTTTCCTCCACCTCTGGATTGTCGGGATTTTCACACTGCGTATGCCGCCTTTACTCGTGCTGCGTGACGTCATAAAGCGAGAAAAGCTAGCAGATGACTGGTGCAGACGCATGCACAAACCATGTGGACCAATCGTCTGATAGCCTATCTCGCTTTTTGACGTCACGCGGCACGAGAATGGCGGCACGCACAGGGTGAAAATCCCAACATTCCAGCGGTTGTTTCTCAGAAACTGTAGGGTGAAGGAAAGAATATATTATGTACACAGTTTAAATTTTATAAAAAAATCATGAGAACTTAGTATACTGTGAAGCAGCAAACTACCGCTGCCCCTTTAAGCCCAGTGTTCTGACCACTGAGCTAACGAGCCGTCAAAAGTTCAGGATACGAGCAACCGAGACTGTATTATAACGATTAGTGAGTAATGTCACAGCTGCTATTTTTACCCGACCTTGTCCCAAATTTGCGTATGAGATGTGATTTTGAACTGGTTATGAGTGTTTCATCGTCAGTAACAACTCATATGGTAACTTAAGCCTTGAGTTAATGCTCTTAAGTTAACTGCTGAAAGGGAATAAAAATGCCTTGAATATGTTCCCAAAAGGGTGGAAGGATAAACCCATCAAAGGAAAGTTCTGTGTAGCGCTGGCAGGGCTAACAAAACCACCACTGATATTCATAACTGACAGCGGCCTTGGCATTTAGAATCCTCTGTTTTGAAACGAGAAAGAAGTTTAGGGACGAGGTGTGGGCTGGAAAAGGAGAAAAGATGATGAGTTTGAAAGAAACTGAAAGGAAGGTGGTGTTACTTTGTGTTGGGTTTGTGTGGTTTGTTGTTTTTTGGTAGTTGTTTTTTTTTTTGAGGGGGNGGGGGGGGGAGAGAAAGAGAGAATCGATCAGACGTCGGGGAATAAAATAATTTTTTTTTTTAAAATTCTTGAATCATTTCACTTGAGCAAAGTCCTGATGTTCTTATCAGTACTTATCAGTGTTGAGAGTTCCCTGCATTCAAAAATTTTCACCACTCACACAGTCTTGTTATCTTAGGTTGTCTGCGGCGGTATTTTCGTTGATTAGGGTCAACGCTCCTTAACTAGGCCAATGTCTTCACAAAGGCTGCCATTCTGCCCTCTTCTCACTGATTAGATCGGCTGGTTTGGAAAAAAAAAATATCCCGGAAAGAAAATTTTGCACCGAGAAGCCTTGACACTGATTAATGATTGATGCTGTACTAAGAATTTGAAGTCACGTGTATGCCTTTGCTATCCTTGGCCCGGCGGTTTGGTGGTCGTTTGCTCTCCAGCTGGTTCGGAAGGTGTTGGGCAGCGTTCGCTTCAAACACTGACAAAGGTTGATGTATAATGTTCGGCACAAACTGAGGTTAAAAACTGTTGGATGGTGTTCACTACAAATGGAAACAGATAGTGCTAGACACTGTTTGCGACGAACAGAGACCGATTTTGTTGCACAGTGTTCGCTACAATTGGAGGAAAAAACTGTTGGAAGGTGTTCACTACAAACGAAAACAAACGCTGCTAGACAGTGTTTGCTACGAAGAGAGACAGAAGTTGTTGGATAATGTTCGTTACAAACGGAGGTAAAACTTGTAGGACGGTGTTCACTACAAACGAAAACAAACGTTGCTAGACAGTGTTTGCTACGAACAGAGACAGAAGTTGATGGATAGTGTTCGCTACCTATGAATATAAAAGTTGGTGCACGGTATTCACTACAAACAGGCACAACCGCTAGTAGACACAATTCTCTTCGAACAGAGACGAAAGTTATATAGTATTCGCTACAAAGGCAGACAAGAGCTGTTGGTCAGTATTCACTACAAACGGAGACAACCGCTGGTAGAGAGTAATCGGTACAAACGGAGACAACCGCTGGTAGAGAGTATTCGCTACAAACGGAGACAACCACTGGCAGAGAGCATTCGGTACAAACGGAGACAACCACTGGCAGAGAGCATTCGGTACAAACGGAGATAACCGCTGGTAGAGAGTATTCGCTAACGGAGATCAAAGCACTTGAATCGTGTTTCATTTAAAGGGATGCAAAACAGTTGAACGGCGTTTGATACAAACGAGGACAAAAGCAGTTGAGCAAAGCGCTCGATACAACGGAGACTCTTGGATAGGGTTCCATGCCAAAAAAAGGTGATGGTTTTCAATAGCACCTGAGAGATAAAGTATACAAGTTTGTGCCTAGAAAAATAACTGAGGATAACACATCAACATCCGATCCACCTTTCTGTACTGGTTACCGGTTGATTGTGTTGTTATATTCACAAACATGACGGAAAATGGAAACTGTCCCCGCACTGGACTCATGTGAAAGCCATGATATATATTATATGATTGCGGTTATGAAACCTGTAGTTTTCTGAAACCTGAGGCTTTTCTATGCGTCTTCATTTCTGTATGAATATAATTTTAAAAAAGAAAAACCCCTGGTCTTGATGTTATTTTTTTGAACTAGCCATGACATTTTTGAAAGTAGGCAATTTTGCATTTTTTTTTTTTTTAAAATTTGAATGAATTTTATGCAGTTAGTGCGCTGGTTAATTTCAAGAAATTTGACATAAGTTTGATCAGAACTGAAGTTTTTATTTGTTGTACTGTTTTGCACACATTCGGTACATAATAATACTTAAGCGTGACTTGAACATTTGACTGAATGACAGCGTGGCATAATGTCACGGCACTGCTCACCGTTAGACCGAATGACACTTTGACAGATTGCTTTGAACGATTTAATGTAGAAACAGCATGCGAGGTAAAACCTTAGTGCAACCTTAACGCAATAGAATGTGACTTTACAACAACGTGGTTTCTTAACAGAACGTGACTTTATAACGGAACGTATTTTTATAACGGAAGGTGTCTCTATGATAGAGCGTGATTTTATAACAGAATGTGTCTTTATAACAGAACATTACTTTATAAGAGAATGTGTCCTTATAAGAGAGTGTGACTTTATATCAGAAATTGTCTTCATAAAAGAGCGTGACTTCATAACAGGACTTGACTTAATAACAACGTGTCATAATAGCAAAACGTGACATAGTCTAATACTATAGACCGTCACGACCTTGGACTTTTAATACTGGACCTCTTCGCCTCAGCGTCAGTTAATTTACTTCACGAACTCGAAGTTCTGAGCTTGCTTGTTGTTGTTGTTGTTGTTGTTGTTGTTTAAATCAGTTCTTGGTGTTCTGTGTAGTGATAAAAAGACATAATACAACTAGCTTGCAGCAAAGTGATCCAGCCTTTACCTGAAATCCAGTGCTGTAATCTGAAACTGTTGCGATAAAGCGGATGTTGTGGTTAAGCGTGCTGCTGTTAACTGTGCCTGTGATTTACCACCCGGAAAATCTCCCGCTTCAACTGTTTGTTTAACATCTCTCTGTATTAGCATAATATAACCGCGCATATATATATATAGATCTAGATATAGATATATAGATATATATATATAGAGAGATATATATATATAGATATATATATAGATATAGATATAGACAGTTATGTCAATGTGGGGCACTCTCCACATGTTGCCACATGCATGTCTTATGTCGACCAGACCTTGGTTTAGTTACGGAGGGTTACTGCTGAAAAACTTTGAATCGATGTTGCGAATGAGGACATGCTGGCAATTGATCTGGCGCATGATACCTACAATTTTTATCAAGTTATGTACATTTAGAGTTGTGTTTACCCAGTGGGAACGTTTTAAATCTGTTAGTAGAGGTCGCCTAGAAGTGGGACTTTGCAAGAACGAGTATGTGCCGTGGCCTTGAGTTTATAGCATTTTGCTTAGTGACAATATTTTTTTTTCCAATAAAGAAGAGAGAGCCCTAGTTATGTCTGAAGGTCTGAAACAAGCAGCTTTACCCAATGACGCTGTCTGGTTAATTGCAACATTTTCCATGCTGCAGTGCAGTAGTTGTTGCAAAGGAGAGTCAGCTGCGTAGGAAAATGTCGGTGACTGGATTTTTTGATGGGTGCTTTGCTAGATAAATGCATTCTCTCTCATTATAGATTGCATTTGGTCTTTGGGACTCCACGAGAGTAGAATATGGTATCAATTTGTGATTTGGAATAATGAGCCAAGACTTAGAGATCGATTCCAGCTTATTGTGTATTTGTTTCTTCTCTGACAGCTCAAAAGTTCGTATGTATTTTTTTCCCCTAATGACTAAAAAGTTTTTTAGGTTTTTGTTCTATTTGAAGCTCTGAAAAGTTTGGTCTGTGTGGCTCAGACAGAATAGACAGTAAACTTCAATTCATTTATTAGTTTTTCTCTTTCTTTTTTTCTTTCTTTCTTTCTTTCTTTCTTTCTTTCTTTCTTTCTTTCTTTCTTTCTTCATTGCCTTTCCATCCTTCCTCACTTTCTTTGATTTCCCGTAGTTGATGTATTGAATTTCTGTTATTGTCTTAGTGTCTAATAAAGGCCTTGGATCTTGAATCTTGAATCCGATGCGCAGTCTTTTTCACAGGACGGGCCGATTTGGAATCTTAGTCGTCATGTGAGGATTATTGTTATCGCGGGTGCACGTTTCAGCGTTATGGACGATTCTGAACGATGGAAAGCACACATGTCACCAAAGACTACAAAGTAACTTTGATGTTAATTTAAAGTTTTGGTGTTATTCTGCGGGCCATGTTACACACTGCTGGCGGGCCTATTGACCCGCGGTGTAGACTAGCAGTCATGCACTTTTAATGTAGTCTGTGACTTGGACCTGCGATCTAGCAGTTGGGCACCTCGAGTGTCTGTGATTTAGACCCGCGGTCTGGCAGTCTGACATCTCTAATGTAGTCTGTGATTTGAACCCGCGATCTAGCAGATGGACACATCTAATACAGTCTGTGATTTAGACCCGCGGTCCAGCAGTCTGGCACCTCTAAATAAATGTAGTCTGTGACTTGGACCTATGATCTAGCAGTTGGGCACCTTTAATGTAGAATGTGACTCTCAATGTTATTTCATTGTTTTTTCTTCTCTATGATCTTCCAGCTTGTGGCAAGACGTGCCATAGCGCGTGTGCCCCCCTCACAGTCACCACGACGCATTGCTCAAGGGACCGAAACGGTAGAATTGATCAAAACACGGACTCTGATTTGGTGAGTAGAATCTTTGGTTTGTATGTTTGTTTGTTTGGTTGGTTGGTCGGTTGGTTGGTGGGTGGGTGGATGGGTGGGTGAGTTGGTTGGCTGGGTGGGTGAGTTGGTTGGCTGGTTGGACATACGGACGGATGGCTGGCTGGCTGGTTGGTTGGTTGGTTGGTTGGTTGGTTGGTTGGTTGGTTGGTTGGTTGGTTGGACGGTTGGATGGCTGGCTGGCAGGTTGGACGGCTGGCTGGCTGTTGGTTGGACCGTTGCAGGTATTTATGGATGGATGGATGGATGGATGGATGGATGGATGGATGGATGGATGGATGGATGGACGGACGGACGGACGGATGAACGGACAGACAGACGGGCACTCATTCGATCTGTCCATGCACTGTAAGAGTAACTCTTGTTTTGTGGCAGTCTGTCGGCAGATTTCTTCACCGCTGTATTCCCCACTCTTAGCCTCCGTTTTGCACATAATCCGATCATGAGGCCATGGCTGTGATTTTTATCAGTGATCGAACTGGCCCCGAGGGGGTCCAGGAGGNGAAGTGCAGAAAGATATATTGAGCTTGTTTAATATAGGCTAAGATAGGGTGAATAATCAGCCATTATGAATGGCTCAGTTTAGTACAAAATTATAATAATGTTATTTATGGGCGTAGCCTTGGGAATGTGAATTAGTAAGCTCTTTTCTTTCTCGGCAGGAATGGGAACTGTCTTTATATTAGGACAACTCCTGTTGTTGTTGTTGTGGTGGTGGTGGTGGTGTTATAATATGCTTTTTTTGTTTCCGGGCGGGAGTGGGGACAATTCTCATATTAGGACATTTACTGTTTGTGGTCTTGTTACTGATCTGCCGTTGTTCTTTTTTGCAATTGTTTTTGCCGATGCTGCCGTCGTCGTTGTTGTCGTCATCGTTGTTGTTGTTGTTATTGTTGCTGTTGTTGTCGATGCTGCCGCTATTGTCGTTGTCGTCGTCGTCGTCGTCGTCGTTGTTGTTGTTGTTGTTCTTGTTCTTGTTCTTGTTCTTGTTAGCTACAGCTACGAAGACTTGTCTTACATTTTGATTCAAGGTATGGATGAGGTCGTATGCCTGAGAAGGTAAAGCATGCTTGGTTCTGATTGTGAACGATGAATGGTCGTTGACTACCTGAGCATACAAAGTACCGTTGTGAGTCTTTATCATCAATTTCGTTTAATGCTGGCTGGCTGGCTGGCTGGCTGGCTGGTTGGCTGGCTGGCTGGCCTGACCATCCATTAGATTTGTCGTAAATAATTCAGATTCGGAAAGAGAAAAGTAAACGTATATCGTCAATTTTTATGGAATTAAAACCATGTCAGGAATACATTTAACCCATTCTAAAGATCCGTTTCATTTACGACCCACAACAACGCAGGACTTCAGAAGAGATGTCTCCCAAGTCTGCCTTTAGATCACAATTGTTCTGTTGTCTGAAAAAAATGTTGCGATAAAACGGAAGTTACGATGAGGCGAATTGCAGTTAAGCGGAGCTGACCGTGTCATGCAGTATATGTAGCAGGAGATGGTGAAAAAAAAAATCGTGAGTGGCGTAGAAGTGAGAGTGGGAGTGGGAGAAGGAAGCTCTTGAGTTAGGTCGGGCTGGCCTACCTACTGTAAAGAGCAACACGAAGATCATTAATCTAGTTTTGGGTCTTACGAACTACAAAATCAAAACTGTAGTTATCTTGCTGTAGATGATGATGATGATGATGATGATTTTTGTTTTTATTATTAGTATTATTTTCAGTCGGAGCTTGGGGTAATCAACGGTTTCAGGTTTGCGCTGATGAGCTCACTGTGGGCTGTCTGCGACTGCTCTGTCTGTCTCTGTCATGATGAAATGAGAGGAGGGGGCGAGAGGGTAGGCTTCAGAATAACGCGGGACAAGACAGCGTGCTCTTGAGGAGACATTTCCGTGATAGGTGTCTAGTGTGAATTCTGAGATGCAGTTTACGCCGCATACCCGCAAGTTTTTGCCTAACTGCAGCATTTTTAAGGAAACAGTGGTTTTTTTTTTTCAAGGTTACCAGCAGTAAATACAATGTTTCTGGGTACGCTCCGCCCCTTAAAATTTCACCCCCCCCCCCNCCCCCCCCCCCAAATATGCTTTGAGGTTGCAGGAGCCAAATTGTAAAAGTCTCTTTGAACCATTTAATAAACATTTCCCTTCCAACCACAAGAACGTTCCAATATGGCCAAGGCTTGTCTGCAGGTTTGGTGCCACCACTGTGCTCAAATTATATGCTGTTCAAATGGGGGTCCTTGATTTAGATTTTTCACAATTTTACATTAGAATTTTTTTGGTGGATCACAGGCCTGCACAAATGAAATCCGCTGAAGCCATTAGGAAACACTGCCTGCAACAATTATTTTTTTTACAAATTCAAAACTGAATTTCACCACGTTTGTGGTATGGTTTCATGTTGTACGATTATTTCTC